>CAWVQM010000303.1:0-82500 GCA_963932345.1 Ophion ventricosus | reverse complement strand
CGATCCCTGCTTGGTCTACCGTGGAGAAGAGCTCATGAACAAGGTGGAGAGAACGACGTTGACGACGAGGGGTTAGTCGATGGTAATAACTTCGATTTTCGATGGTACGACGACGGTGGATGCCTCGGAACCGTCGGATAGAACGACCGGGGTGACGAGATGAATTGTCTTATTACTCACAATGAACAATTTGGCTGTTAGTGGAATGTTCGACACGATTCGCGGTTTCGGGAGAAGAATAGCGAGTCGCTACTTAGATAATTTTTTATAGACCGGAATATTGTCGCCACGTCCCTTCGGTGCGGGCTTCTGATGAAGCTTGGCGATGGCGCGACGAAGTTGGAAACGAGCACCGGCGCGTCTTCTTGGCATAACAAATGCAAAAAAAATAGAGCAAGAGAATTTACGGCATTCCCGAATAGGAAACCGATTCATTTATTGAATTTGTATAATTGTAGGTTACAATTGCGTCATGGTCTACATGCATGCCCTTGAGCGCAATTGGGGAAGGAAGGAGCCTCAGTAAACGTGCATCAGTACAGTGCACTGAATATTTGGCAGGATGGGAGCCTCAGCAAACGTGCATCAGTACAGTGCACTGAATGTTTGGCTTCTAGGTAAGAGAATGTTTCGTTAAATCAAGCGGTTTCGTATTAGAGTTGAGATGAGAGAAATAACTAGATAAAATATGCAAGATGCCAGGAAGGAGCACGGTGAGATTTTAATTGGGAGTGAAGGTCACGAAATAATTATTCACTGATTTTAAACACGTATAAAAATATATTGTTACAACTTTGGTTAAAATACACTTTGGCTAAAATAATTAATTATTAGCAACTTGACGGTGTTGCGATGCGACGAAGACTTAATACACAGTTAATACTTGAACGTTTCACAAAAGAATAAAAATGTTCCGATTTTCCAGCGTGCGGCTCCGACGTATACACGACGAGCGGAGAAGCGCGACTGACTGGTGGAGAGACCGGAGAACTGGCAGCAGCGGAAGAGCCGGCTCTTTATTGGCCTCGAGATGGAGGGGCGCGGTACGCATGCGCCGTGGAGTGGAGACGCCGATGCCGATGTTTCCCTCTCGCTCGCTCTTACAGCGTTAAACGGAGAATTTGACGATAATTTAATTATTATTAAATTATCGTTAAATTATTGTTACAACAAATGATTATGTTAATTTTGAGTAAGTTTCCAGGTAAGTATTCGAAGGTTGACCGACGATAAATTAATGTTTTAATTTATCGTTAGTCTTACAATTTGTTATAACAATTGGTTTTTGAATAAAGTATATAATTTTATGTAAATTTGGTTGTCAACTTATTTTTCTCCTTTATGCGTGTTACGTCCTGGCGATCTTGCCCTCCACCAAGAACATAGAAATACCCATATACCTACCCTAAAGACTATTATACTCCCCATAAAAATATAAACACATACTAGGAGTTACCCTAGGATTCACCTAGAAATATTTTTCCTACATAAAATAATGTAAACAACATATAGAATAATGTAACCCTTTATTGTTACGAAAAACAATATATTTTCAAATACTTTATACACTCTGGATAACTCCGATATAGTAATCACGTAATTCTGCGTTAAATATATAATATTACATGTACACTAGAATAAACAAAGCTTATACGTCATTTCATAAAAACACATTTCTCCCGCTCAAATTCCTCAAAAATATAAAAATTGGAAAAACCCTTTTTATAACCAAATATAATGCAGTAAAAGGATAATAATGAAATAAAAACGAAATCATAATAATAATTCGTCCTCCTAAAAGATACTCAAAAACAAGTTAAAATATAACTTTTCAAAATCCAATTTTTCCAATATTAAACAGTATATTTAGTAGTAAACAACGCCCTAAGCGCCATATTTTTAGGACTAACCAATCACGTTAAAATCATTTAAAACATGGCTAAAACTAGGTTAAAATAAGTTCAACCACCCGCTATATTAAAAAGGGAAAAATCCCGATTCCAACCATACCATTCCCGTAATTTTGAGACAATTAGAACTATTTATTTTCAATTTTTAAAAGAAGAGATACTTGCTTCGACCTCCTATGACGTCATGTTCTCCTGATACTCCTGTTCTTAGTCGCGACCCGCGAAATTCGTTTCCCTCAAAACTAAAAATCGTACCGCGGTCCCGCGGGTGTCAAAATTTCCCAAATAATTCCCTCTTTCATATAGACCCAACTCGCGGGCCCTAGCGCCATTATTTTTCCTAAAAACCAAAAACTTGCAAATCCACGGATACACCGTGTTACAGTATACCTATAGCGTACTCTCATGCATGCTTCATCTAAGAAGGCTACCATAATGGTTTGGGCCGCAAAGATGGCCGACAACCGCCATATTGTATTCCCGCCAACATCATAGAATTCCCCGGGAACCCCCGTGATCCTGTAGGACGCCATGACACCTCCTATAGACATCCCTTTTTATCCCGGTACATGCTTCCTTAAGGAGGAACCCACTACGACAGTTCCACCAATATCTCAGTACGCATGCACTTAGACATTGCATCACCCATCATCGCCACGACAGTCGTCACAAGGCAAAAGGTCACCTTCAAAAACGACGTTCCACCAATATTATTATTAAATTCAATATGGCTTCTCGGAATATTGCGTATCTTCATAACCTAAACATCCTGCATGTAATAAGACACCTCTATTTACCACCCTTTTGCGCTGTATCTTTATTCGCCGCGCACTAACTACCATTATTATGATCCAGCGATTATTAATAAAAATATATTTTAATTAAACAAGGAACCATAGTTCATCAGCACGAACTTATACTTTTATTATAAAATATTATGCAACAACTATACGCGTATTTTAGGCAACATTTATTACATAGAAAACCTAATTAGTTAAGTAAAACTATTGTTAAATAATATTAAGTATTTTTACAAACCAACTTAATCAACAAACAATATGCATGAATATTATCAATTATATAAAATACGTTATAAACAAACTAAAAGATATTCTAATAAAATCTTTTCCGTTCAAACATATATATATATATATATGTGTATATATGTATACATACGTATATATATATATATTCCCATATATGTTAAAATCTTAATAAATAAAAAATCCTATACTTACCATTTAAGGCAAAGAATACGTTTATTAATAGATTTCATGCATAAATATAAAATGTAATAAATTGTAAAGCTCCAGGTAAATTAATAAAAATTAATTTATCAAGAGCTCCATTTAATCCTGTAAGAACAAAAGAGACAGACGCTGGTACTCCATACCGTCCCATAAGTGTAAGGGAGAAGGAAGGATACCTACGTCACAACAGCGCTTACTTCCCCGACGCTGGATGCTGCCCCACCAAGAACCCGCCGCCGCCGCTCGGGGAATACATAAAAGAAGGGGAACCTCTCCTTCACCAGTTCTCCGGTCTCTCCACCAGTCAGGCGCGCTTCTCCGTTCGTCGTGTATACATCGGAGCCGCACACTGGAAAATCGGAACGATTTTATTCTTTTCATGTTGAATTGTATTTCCGAAACGTTTAAATATTAACTGTGTATTAAGTCTTCGCGGTATCGCAACACCGTCAAGTTGCTAATAATTAATTATTTTTGTCGAAGTGTATTTTAAAACAAAGGTTGTAACAATATATTTTTATATACGTGTTTAAATTCAGTGAACAATTATTTCGAGACCTTTCACTCCCAGTTAAAATCTCACCGTGCTCCTTCTTGGCATCTTGCATATTTTATCTATTTATTTCTCTCATCTCGATTCTAATACGAAACCGTTTGATTTACGAAACACTCTCTTACCTAGAAGCCAAACTTTCAGTGCACTGTACTGATGCACGTCTGCTGAGGCTCCCATCCTGCCGAATATTCTGTGCACTGTACCGATGCACGTTTACTGAGGCTCCTTCTTTCCCCAATTGCGCTCAAGGTTATGCATGTAGACCACGACGCAATTGTCACCTACAATTATACAAATTCAATAAATTAGTCGGTTTCTTATTCAGGAATAACATAAATTCTGTGCTCTATTCAGTTTTAAATTTGTTATGCCAAGAAGACGCGCCGGTGCTCGGTTCCAACTTCGTCGCGCCGTCGCCTTGCTTCATCAGAAACCCGCGCCGAAGGAACGTGACGATAATATACCGGTCTATAAAAAACTGTCTAAGGAACGACTCGCTATCCTTCTCCCGAAACCGCGAATCATATCGAACATTCCACTAACAACCAAAGTGTTCATTGTGAGTGATAAAACAATTCGACTCGTCACCCCTGTCGTTCTATCCGACGGTTCCGAGGCATCCACCGTCGGCATACCATTGAAAACCAAGGTCATTTCCATCGACTAACCACTCGTCGTCAACATCGTTCTCTCCGCCTTGTCCATGAGTTCTTCTCCACGGTCGACCAAGCAGGGATCATCAAAACCGGTCATCATCTCCAACATCCCTGTCAACCGGGAGCTCTTCCTCGTCGACGGACGAGGATTTATCCGAGTCATCCGTACTCCGTTGAATCAACCCGCTACGTACCGCCGCTCGTAGGGTAAGTCGCATGCTCCGTTACCATACATTCTCTTCAATACCGACTACCCCATACTCGCGAGTGTTAATTCACGTACTGATCAAATTGTGGCTGATCCTCATCCCTGTTGGGCACATTCCCAACTAAAGGAAGGATCTCAAGGCTGGCGTCCGTTTATCCGAGAATAACACTTAAATCTAACATCTCGGTTAACCTCAAATTCGAAGTTCAAATCACGTATTTTCCTTACGAATATATTTTTTTATGAATAATAAATCCCGGACGTAACATGCGCATCGTGGATTCGGACTCGATATAATATTAAATTGTTAAGAATGAAGATAAGGTATTCCTGATGTATTATTATGATAAAAAAATGGATAAATGTTATAAAATGGATAAAATGGAATTTAATAAAAGAATGTAAACATGGATGTGTAAAAGTTGCGTGTAATAATTATTAAAACGCAGTTCTTATTTAATTATTATGCGTATCGATATTGTGAGTTTATTTGTTCTCAATAAACGCGAGGATTATATATGAAGTCGCAATTTATTGTTTAATTATTTATAAGATGTATTCGTGAATTATTTTTAATATTTAATATTGCTTAATAATATTTATTGTATTCCTTAAGTATATTTTATTCTTTATTATTGTATTGTTAAGTAAAGAATTTGTCAACTAATGTTTATGTTAATTCATTCCTACGTATTTTACGTGTGACTAAT
This sequence comes from Ophion ventricosus, assembly GCA_963932345.1. Lineage (NCBI taxonomy): Eukaryota > Metazoa > Arthropoda > Insecta > Hymenoptera > Ichneumonidae > Ophion > Ophion ventricosus. The sequence goes on along the minus strand of CAWVQM010000303.1, from coordinate 77,210 downwards.
ATTAATAATAATAATAATGATAGTAATAGCGGGTAGAGGACAAAGGGCCGAAGGAGTGGTACGTGATATTATATATTGGAGCGGATGTTTAGACTACGAGGTAATGATGGCGCGACAGAGATTTGTTTATCTCTAAGTATTACGTGGTATTGTTTAAATTGTTATTTCGAAGAAGCCTACGTGCAGCACGTGGCTTGCATCATGGCGGCGCGTCGATGAGAGAGACGCGACGAGTGTGAGAGAGACGGGTCATATGCTGGGAAAGTTCGGGAAAAGTATCTGGATAGTGTCTTCCATTGTATGTCCAAAAATAGTAAAGAGTACAAAAAGAGGCTTATGTTGTAAAAGAGCGCTTGCTCGCTTCAAGAGGCAATAAAACAATTCAAGGGTTTTCTGGAAAGCGTCTCGAAAGAAATGCACGCTCGACTCGAGGGGCAATAAAGTAATTGGGGAAAATGCCTCGCTCGACTCGAGGGGTAATAAAGTAATTTGGTGAAAAGTCACGTAGCATCCATTAGCCATAGGGCCTGTGAGTAAGAGAGAGAAGGTTAGTCCAAGTGAGGGTAGGACAAGGATAGACTATGTAAAGGCAAGTCGCGGGGTCGCGAGTGTATCGCGGTCTCGCGGATTACGTAATTCCGCGGTTTCATGATGAAGGTTCCGCGGGTGGGTGAAATAAGAATTGAGGGTTAATAATTGTGATTCGCGGGTCCGTGAATTACATCGCGGAACCGCGGAAACGGGTTTCGCGGTAGTGAAAGAAGGATTTTATGATGCGGGTTACATGAGAATGAAGGAGGTACGCTGGTAACCCGGAGAGAGAAGGATGGAAGATAGAGGAGATGGCGTCGAGGCTGACGTAGTTCTTGGTTGAGCGCGCGAAGTATCAGGCGAACAGGAGATATATGTTGGTCTCTATGCGGAGCGCTAGAGAGAGATGGAGAGAGCGTCATCAACGGGAGTATATGTATGCTAGGAAAGCTAGAAAAGCTGTAATTAATGCGTTTATTATGATGTAACAATGATAATATTATTAATATTGACGGAAAAATATTCCTGCAGATATGAGTATAATGTACAATATATTTATGTATGTATGTAGAAGGGGTAAGTATATGTGTGTGTATATATATATATATATGGTAGAGGGCAAGATCGCCAGGACGTAACAGTATGTAGAAGGGGTAAATATATGTGTGTGTATATATATATATATGGTAGAGGGCAAGATCGCCAGGACGTAACACCTCCCCCCTTTAAGCCGAAGACACCCTACTGGCAGGCTGAGGCCCGGCGCAAAGGCGCTCAAGAAGGATGGCGTCGATGCCCGACAATCTCCTAGTTGATGTTGATGGTTTTGGATCCGGCTCGTTGGTTGGCGGAACCAATTCCCTAGGGGGTGGTTCGGTATCGGATCCTTCGTTCTTCTGATTCTACTTATGGGCCCTGGACACGAGTAGGTTGGTAACGGAGTTCCAGATGGCCCCAAACAATGCGAAGCTGCATCCGTATAATGAATGCAGGGTATATCCGTGGATGATGGTCTCGATGACTGACTTGCTGATTGAATATATGGCCACGATGCCGAGGAAGCCTGCGCTGATGACTCCAAATTTTTCGAAGCCGTTCCACAGTTTTCCAAAAGCGTTTGAAGCTGTGTTCCAGAGTACTTTCGTCTAGCAAATTTTTCAAAGACACGGTTCCTGGTGGGATGGTATATCCAGCTGATCCATGAGCCAAGTTATTTAGAAGTGCCGGTCTTTCGGCGGGAAACATTATTCGATCTCGGAGCTGTTCGATTTCTTGGTTTGTATAAATTCCACTAGTTGCGAGATTTCCGACCGGTGTATATCCCCGAGTTGGTGTAGTCATTGGTCGTAGAATTTGTGGAGGTGGAACTTCGATTGGATGAGGGGCGAAGCGGTACCATGCCCCGTCGATCAGATATTGGGCAGGAAGGAGGGGGTTGCACTCGATATGAGTCCCTGCTTTGATCAGGGTGCGGGAAATTGTGGAGAGGAAAAAGGATTGGTTACGATGCGTCACAGGTAACTCGAGGTAGCATTCGTCCGTTCTTCGGAGTGAGCATTCCACAGGAACGCATTTGATTATGTGGGCTACTTCACCTGCTATAACGGCAATGTACCCTGGACTCTTGGTAACGGCTCGGGCGAATTTTTCCGGGAGGATGGATGCGGTTGCCAGAGCGTTTCGAAGTACCTCTTGTTCCAAATTGCACCGTTGGGTCAAGACGTCCTTGTATAATGCTTTGATTTGGGTTTTTATATGTTTTTCCACATAAATAAATTTCGAATTGACGTATGAAAATGTCTAAAATACTGACAAGGACCTTGCGCCGTGAAGCGAAGGTTTGGCCGTCACGAGTCTCGAGAATGAATAATTTTGGATGTTCCGTTCGGATTAATGTGTAGCCGCATATGGGTTTGTCGTTTTTAACGGCCAATGCAAATGTGGTTTCTTGAGTGGTTAGATTGTATACGTCAGGTGTCTGGATGGAATTTTCGATGGTGCGAAGTTTCGTTGCCATTCCATCGTAGAGAACGTCGTACCTGTTGAAGAGGCACGTATCCACGGGTTCTGTGTTCCAGAAGGCTTGATTCCCTTCCACGTCCGTGCAATGACCTTCGGATAGTTGGCATTGCGTCGAGCTCTGGAGGATTATACAATTTGTTGCCATGTTGACGGACGCCTCATAGTTTGAGATGGTGATTTTGGCAGAAGCCTGGACGACCACGTTGTTCCAGGTGCCAAAAGGATCGCTGTATTGTGCGCCGGTACAGCTACCTTCGTTGGTGAGCGTTCCGGCGAGCGTAAGACTTCTTGATGTCGTGCTGTTTCTCTTTAAACCGGTGACAATAGCGGAAAATCCAAGTTGTACAATGCCGGTTTCGTGGACCTTGCGGCAAGTTTTGTCGTCCAGTTCGTGAAGGTAAATTTGACAACCGTTTTGGACGATGGAATTATGCGAGTTCATGCCGCAGTAATACATGGTCCTATCGACTTCGATTTTACATTGGATGACCTCTGTTGTTGAGAATTCCGAGAGTTGAAGCAGTTGGATCCTCACGGGTATTGGGGTTGGGTCAATTATTGGTATATCGCAAGTTCCGATGTCGGCGAGTGAAACAGTGGTCACTTGAGTGTAGGGGCGCCGCAGTCGTACCCGATGATGTTGAAAGGTTTTGGTTACAGACGGGTCGCCCTTAATTTGTTCGTGTGGACGATGCGGGGTTTGCCTTGATAAAGGATTTTGACGTTTCCCCCTGATAGTATTTCGATTATTTCGCACGGTTCGGTGTACTGGTCCCCAAATTTCACGTTTTGGGGTTCTTTAAACATTAAGACACGATCGCCGATTTTAAAGAACCTTGGGTTGATGTTGCGATCGTAATACTCCTTTGATTTTTCCTTTGCATGCTTCAGATTTTCAGCCGCCAACGTCTGGAGGCTGTCGATACGGGTGAATAATTCAGCGAGATATTCGGCGTACGAGGGGTCCCGTGACTCCTCGATTTGTTGGTGGGCCGACGGGTGACGAGCCAACTTGCCGAAGACGAGTTCGTGGGGGGTGTACCCTGTACCCTCGTGACGACTCGTATTATAGGAGAACATGGCCAGATCGATGTACTCGTTCCAATCGGAATTTTCATTCACGTGTTACGTCCTGGCGATCTTGCCCTCCACCACGAACATAGATACACCCATACACCTACCCTAAAAACTATTATACGCCCCATAAAAATATAAACACATACTAGAAATTACCCTAGGATTCACCTAGAAATATTTTTCCTACATAAAATAATGTAAACAACATATAGAATAATGTAATCCTTTATTGTTACGAAAAACAATATATTTTCAAATACTTTATACACTCTGGATAACTCCGATATAGTAATCACGTAATTCTGCGTTAAATACATAATATTACATGTACACTAAAATAAACAAAGCTTATACGTCATTTCATAAAAACACATTTCTCCCGCCCAAATTCCTCAAAAATATAAAAATTGGAAAAACCCTTTTTATAACCAAATATAATGCAGTAAAAGGATAATAATGAAATAAAAACGAAATCATAATAATAATTCGTTCTCCTAAAAGATACTCAAAAACAAGTTAAAATATAACTTTTCAAAATCCAATTTTTCCAATATTAAACAGTATATTTAGTAGTAAACAACGCCCTAAGCGCCATATTTTTAGGACTAACCAATCACGTTAAAATCATTTAAAACATAGTTAAAACTAGGTTAAAATAAGTTCAACCACCCGCTATATTAAAAAGGGAAAAATCCCGATTCCAGCCATACCATTCCCATAATTTTGAGACAATTAGAACTATTCATTTTCGATTTTTAAAAGAAGAGATACTTGCTTCGACCTCCTATGACGTCATGTTCTCCTGATACTCCTGTTCTTAGTCGCGACCCGCGAAATTCGTTTCCCTCAAAACTAAAAATCGTACCGCGGTCCCGCGGGTGTCAAAATTTCCCAAATAATTCCCTCTTTCATATAGACGAAACTCGCGGGCCCTAGCGCCATTATTTTTCCCTAAAAACCAAAAACTTCGAAATCCACGGATACACCGTGTTACAGTATACCTATAGCGTACTCTCATGCATGCTTCACCTAAGAAGGCTACCATAATGGTTTCGGCCGCAAAGATGGCCGACAACCGCCATATTGTATTCCCGCCAACATCATAGAATTCCCCGGGAACCCCCGTGATCCTGTAGGACGCCATGACACCTCCTATAGACATCCCTTTTTATCCCGGTACATGCTTCCTTAAGGAAAACCCACTACGACAATTCCACCAATATCTCAGTACGCATGCACTTAGACATTGCATCACCCATCATCGCCACGACAGTCGTCACAAGGCAAAAGGTCACCTTCAAAAACGACGTTCCACCAATATTATTATTAAATTCAATATGGCTTCTCGGAAAATCGCGTATCTGCATAACCTAAACATCCTGCATGTAATAAGACACCTCTATTTACCACCCTTTTGCGCTGTATCTTTATTCGCCACGCACTAACTACCATTATTATGATCCAGCGATTATTAATAAAAATATATTTTAATTAAACAAGGAACCATAGTTCATCAGCACGAACTTATACTTTTATTATAAAATATTATGCAACAACTATACGCGTATTTTAGGCAACATTTATTACATAGAAAACCTAATTAGTTAAGTAAAACCATTGTTAAATAATATTAAGTATTTTTACAAACCAACTTAATCAACGAACAATATGCATGAATATTATCAATTATATAAAATACGTTATAAACAAACTAAAAGATATTTTAATAAAATCTTTTCCGTTCAAACATATATATATATATATGTGTATATATGTATACATACGTATATATATATATATTCCCATATATGTTAAAATCTTAATAAATAAAAAATCCTATACTTACCACTTAAGGCAAAGAATACGTTTATTAATAGATTTCATACATAAATATAAAATGTAATAAATTGTAAAGCTCCAGGTAAATTAATAAAAATTAATTTATCAAGAGCTCCATTTAATCCTGCAAGAGCAAAAGAGAAAGACGCTGGTACTCCATACCGTCCTATAAGTGTAAGGGAGAAGGAAGGATACCTACGTCACAACAACGCATACTTCCCCGACGCTGGATGCAGCCCCACCAAGAAGCCGCCGCCGCCGCTCGGGGAAGACATAAAAGAAGGGGAACCTCTCCTTCACGAGTTCTCCGGTCTCTCCACCAGTCAGTCGCGCTTCTCCGTTCGTCGTGTATACATCGGAGCCGCACACTGGAAAATCGGAACGATTTTATTCTTTCGCGTTGAATTGTATTTCCGAAACGTTTAAATATTAACAGTATTAAGTCTTCGCGGTACCGCAACACCGTCAAGTTGCTAATAATTAATTATTTTCGTCGAAGTGTATTTTAACCAAAGGTTGTAACAATATATTTTTATATACATATTTAAATTCAGTGAATAATTATTTCGAGACCTTTCTCTCCCAATTAAAAACTCACCGTGCTCCTTCTTGGCATCTTGCATATTTTATCTATTTATTTCTCTCATCTCGATTCTAATACGAAACCGCTTGATTTACGAAACACTCTCTTACCTAGAAGCCAAACTTTCAGTGCACTGTACTGATGCACGTCTGCTGAGGCTCCCATCCTGCCGAATATTCTGTGCACTGTACCGATGCACGTTTACTGAGGCTCCTTCTTTCCCCAATTGCGTTCAAGGTTATGCATGTAGACCACGACGCAATTGTCACCTACATTTATACAAATACAATAAATTAATCGGTTTCTTATGCAGGAATAACATAAATTCTGTGCTCTATTCAGTTTTGAATTTGTTATGCCAAGAAGACGCGCCGGTGCTCGGTTCCAACTTCGTCGCGCCGTCGCCTTGCTTCATCAGAAGCCCGCGCCGAAGGAACGTGGCGATAATATACCGGTCTATAAAAAACTATCTAAGGAACGACTCGCTATCCTTCTCCCGAAACCGCGAATCATATCGAACATTCCACTAACAACCAAAGTGTTCATTGTGAGTGATAAAACAATCCGACTCGTCACCCCTGTCGTTCTATCCGACGGTTCCGAGGCATCCACCGTCGGCGTACCATTGGAAACCAAGGTCATTTCCATCGACTAACCACTCGTCGTCAACATCGTTCTCTCCGCCTTGTCCATGAGTTCTTCTCCACGGTCGACAAAGCAGGGATCATCGAAACCGGTCATCATCTCCAACATCCCTGTCAACCGGGAGCTCTTCCTCACCGACGGACGAGGATTTATCCGAGTCATTCGTACTCCACCGAATCAACCCGCTACGCACCGCCGCTCGTAGGGTAAGTCGCATGCTTCGTTACCATATGCTCTTTCCTTTACCGACTACCCCATACTCGCGAGTGTTAATTGACGTACCGATCAAATTGTGGCTGATCCTCATCCCTGTTGGGCACATTCCCGACTAAAGGAAGGATCTCAAGGCTGGCGTCCGTTTATTCCGAGAATAACATTTAAATTTAACATCTCGGTTAATCTCAAATTCAAAGTTCAAATCACGTATTTTCCTTGCGAATATATTTTTTTTATGAATAATAAAATCCCGGACGTAACAGGATAAATTTTTGGTGGCAGCGGTGGGATACCAAAGTCACATTTGATCAATTTTCCAATTGCAAATCTTATCTGTTTTTACGTAAATTCCCAAAATGGCTACTACAAGGTCAAAATCTCAAGCTTTAAACGAAGAGGAATTGTGCATCCTCAACGAAGAAATCAATCGTAAACGCGAAGTTTTACAAGAGCAGGAACGTGCTCTCCGTGAAAAAGATATAGAAGCCCATACGAGCACTGCTCCAAGAAGGCTATCATTAGAATCAATAGGAAGCGACCCCTTCCTTGGCTTCAATTTCAACGAACAAATGCAGTCAAATAAAAATGCAAAACGAAACTTACCTTTTGAACAAATGGATGTGGAGGAACCCGCCTGTGCACCCCCTCCTCTCCTTTCTCCAGGTACCCTTCCGGATGACACCTTGGATTTTCCCCCGGAACTATCCCTGGCTGTTCCACTCGATCTTCCATCGGAACCCTCTTTGGAACGTTTTTCGGTCTCCCCCTTCAGGGAAGACCAACCTGCAAAGGAAAACGAAAAAGAAATGTCAAATAATAATGAAGGTATACCCGAAAGTGACGACGATTCAGACGACGATTCCGAACAAAGTAACTTAATTGATAAAGTGAACCCTCAATTCGAGATAAGCGAAGAAAATCGCCATCTATCAAATTCTTTGAAAATTATTGAAACTCGCAATCGATTACATATGCAAAAGGACAATTACGTCGTCTTCGTTACCATGACCGGGCAACCACTCGATGAAGGCGCTAAGGATCTCCAGGCGCAAGGGGTCTTCCCCAAACTGGAGGAATTAGCGTACCTGCGGGTAAAATTTAAAATCGTAAAATCAAAACAAATAATCGCACTGCCCATTTTAGGCAGTACCCACGATAACCTCGAGATCCTAGATCTCCAGGAAATTTGCGACTCCCTAAAGGACGCAATTCGCGAGCTGTGCCTAAAGGAAATCTGTATCGCTAAAACGCCCTTTATAGGCAACGTACCGTGGGCCGAAGTCAAAAACACTTTGTACGAAACCCTCCGCGAGCAAGACATCTCGCTCATAATTTGCAATCAGTTGATCCAAATCCCTCCCGAGGAAAATCGGTTGGAAATTATTAAAGAAAAGCACGACTCGTTAATTGGCGGCCACAAAGGAGTAAATAAAACTTACAAGCGTATTCGGGAATATTTTTACTGGAAAAACATGAAAACTCAAATCCAGGAGTATATTCAACATTGTCGAAATTGCCAACTTAAGAAATTGGTTCGCGTAAAAACCAAACAACCTATGATACTTACCGATACACCGGGGGCCGCGTTCGATAAGATCGCTATGGACGTAGTAGGTCCCCTCCCTTTAACGAAAAACGGTAACCAGTACATACTAACCCTCCAAGATCTGCTAACGAAATATTCATTGGCTATACCTCTGAGCCGAACTTCATCAATGGACATCAGTACCGCATTCGTGAAACACTTCGTCTCGCGATTTGGCGCTCCCCGCGCCATTCTCACCGATCAAGGATCAAATTTCTGCAGCAGTCTCATGAGAGCTGTTGCGAAAAAATTTAAAATCAAGGCCTACCAAACAACGGCTTTCCATCCTCAAAGCAACGGATCAATAGAACGTTCTCACCACGTACTCATGGAATACCTAAAGCAGTACGTGAACGAAAATTCCGATTGGGACGAGTACATCGATCTCGCCATGTTCTCCTATAATACGAGTCGCCACGAGGGTACAGGGTACACCCCTCACGAACTCGTCTTCGGCAAATTGGCTCGTCACCCATCGGCTCACCAACAAATCGAGGAGTCACAGGACCCTTCGTACGCCGAATATCTCGCCGAATTGTTCACCCGTATCGACAGCCTCCAGACATTGGCAGCTGAAAATCTGAAACACGCAAAGGAAAAATCAAAAGAGTATTACGATCGTAACATCAACCCAAGGTTCTTTAAAATCGGCGATCGTGTCTTGATGCTTAAAGAACCCCAAAAAGGGAAATTTGGGGACCAATACAGCGAACCATGCGAAATAATTGAAATATTATCAGGGGGTAACGTCAAAATCCTTTATCAAGGCAAACCCCGCATCGTCCACACAAACAAATTAAGGGCCACCCGTCTGTAACCAAAACCCTTGTTATTGGTTACAGAATGGAGCCGAAAAAGACGATCATCGCTATTCTTCTCGTACGCACCGCAGCCTGCCTCATCGGGTACGACTGCGGCGCCCCTACACTCAACGTAACCACTGTTTCACTCGCCGACATCGGGACTTGCGACATACCGATAATTGACCCAACCCCAATACCCGTGAGAATCCAACTACTCCAACTCTCGGAATTCTCAACGACGGAGGTCATCCAATGTAAGATCGAAGTCGATAGGACTATGTATTACTGCGGCATGAGCTCGCATAATTCCATCGTCCAAAACGGTCGTCAAATCTACCTCCACGAACTGGACGACAAAACTTGCCGCAAGATCCACGAAACCGGCATCGTACAACTGGGATTTTCCGCTATTGTCACCGGATTAAAGAAAAACAGCACGACATCAAGGAGTCTTACGCTCGCCGGAACACTCACCAACGAAGGTAGCTGTACCGGCGCACAATATAGCGATCCTTTTGGCACCTGGAGCAACGTGGTCGTCCAGGCTTCCGCCAAAATCACCATCTCGAACTATGAGGCGTCCGTCAACATGGCGACGAATCGTATAATTCTCCAGAGCTCGACCCAATGCCAACTATCCGAAGGTCACTGCACGGATGTGGAAGGGAATCAAGCCTTCTGGAACACAGAACCCGTAGATACGTGCCTCTTCAACAGGTACGACGTTCTCTACGATGGTATGGCAACAAAACTTCGCACCATCGAAAATTCTATCCAGACGCCTGATGTATATACGCTAACGACTCAAGAAACTACATTTGCTTTGGCCGTTAAAAACGAAAAATCCGTATGCGGCTATACGTTAATCCGAACTGAACACCCAAAATTATTCATTCTTGAAACTCGTGACGGCCAAACCTTCGCTTCACGGCGCAAGGTCCTCGTCAGTAACTTGGACATATTTTCATACGTCAATTCAAAATTTATCTATGTGGAAAAACACATAAAAACCCAAATCAAAGCATTGTACAAGGACGTCTTGACCCAACGCTGCAATTTGGAACAACAGGTACTTCGAAATGCTCTGATAACCGCATCCATCTTACCAGAAAAATTCGCCCGAGCCGTTACCAAAAGTCCAGGCTACATGGCCGTTATAGCAGGCGAAGTAGCCCACATAATCAAATGCGTTCCTGTGGAATGCACACTCCGGAGAACGGACGAATGCTACCTCGAATTACCTGTGACGCATCGTAACCAATCATTTTTCCTCTCCACAATTTCCCGCACCCTGATCAAAGCAGGGACTCATATCGAATGCAACCCCCTCCTTCCTGCTCAATATCTTATCGACGGGGCATGGTACCGCTTCGCCCCTCATCCAATTGAAGTTCCGCCTCCGCAAACTTTACGACCAATGACCACACCAACATGGGGATACACACCGGTCGGAAATCTCGCAACTAGCGGAATTTACACGAACCAAGAAATCGAACAGCTCCGTGATCGAATAATGTTTCCCGCCGAAAGACCGGCACTTCTGAATAACCTGGCTCGTGGATCAGCTGGATACACCATCCCACCAGGAACCGTGTCTCTGAAAAATTTGCTAGACGAAGGTACTCTGGAGCATATAGCTTCGAACGCTTTTGGAAAACTGTGGAACGGCTTCGAAAAGTTTGGAGTCATCAGCGCAGGCTTCCTCGGCATCATGGCCATATATTCAATCATCAAATCGATCATCGATACCATCATTCACGGATATACCCTGCATTCACTATACGGATGCAGCTTCGCCTTGTTTGGAGCCATCTGGAACTCCGTCACCAACCTACTCGTGTCCAGGGCCCACAAGAAAAATCAGAAGAACGAAGGATCCAATACCGAACCACCCCCTAGGGAATTGGTTCCACCAACCAACGAGCCGGATCCAAAACCATCGACATCAACTAGGAGATTGTCGGGCATCGACGCCATCCTTCTTGAGCGCCTTTGCGCCGTGCCTCAGCCATCCAGTAGGGTGTCTTCGGCTTAAAGGGGGGAGGTGTTACGTCCTGGCGATCTTGCCCTCCACCACGAACATAGATACACCCATACACCTACCCTAAAAACTATTATACTCCCCATAAAAATATAAACACATACTAGAAATTACCCTAGGATTCACCTAGAAATATTTTTCCTACATAAAATAATGTAAACAACATATAGAATAATGTAATCCTTTATTGTTACGAAAAACAATATATTTTCAAATACTTTATACACTCTGGATAACTCCGATATAGTAATCACGTAATTCTGCGTTAAATACATAATATTACATGTACACTAGAATAAACAAAGCTTATACGTCATTTCATAAAAACACATTTCTCCCGCCCAAATTCCTCAAAAATATAAAAATTGGAAAAACCCTTTTTATAACCAAATATAATGCAGTAAAAGGATAATAATGAAATAAAAACGAAATCATAATAATAATTCGTTCTCCTAAAAGATACTCAAAAACAAGTTAAAATATAACTTTTCAAAATCCAATTTTTCCAATATTAAACAGTATATTTAGTAGTAAACAACGCCCTAAGCGCCATATTTTTAGGACTAACCAATCACGTTAAAATCATTTAAAACATAGTTAAAACTAGGTTAAAATAAGTTCAACCACCCGCTATATTAAAAAGGGAAAAATCCCGATTCCAGCCATACCATTCCCATAATTTTGAGACAATTAGAACTATTCATTTTCGATTTTTAAAAGAAGAGATACTTGCTTCGACCTCCTATGACGTCATGTTCTCCTGATACTCCTGTTCTTAGTCGCGACCCGCGAAATTCGTTTCCCTCAAAACTAAAAATCGTACCGCGGTCCCGCGGGTGTCAAAATTTCCCAAATAATTCCCTCTTTCATATAGACGAAACTCGCGGGCCCTAGCGCCATTATTTTTCCCTAAAAACCAAAAACTTCGAAATCCACGGATACACCGTGTTACAGTATACCTATAGCGTACTCTCATGCATGCTTCACCTAAGAAGGCTACCATAATGGTTTCGGCCGCAAAGATGGCCGACAACCGCCATATTGTATTCCCGCCAACATCATAGAATTCCCCGGGAACCCCCGTGATCCTGTAGGACGCCATGACACCTCCTATAGACATCCCTTTTTATCCCGGTACATGCTTCCTTAAGGAAAACCCACTACGACAATTCCACCAATATCTCAGTACGCATGCACTTAGACATTGCATCACCCATCATCGCCACGACAGTCGTCACAAGGCAAAAGGTCACCTTCAAAAACGACGTTCCACCAATATTATTATTAAATTCAATATGGCTTCTCGGAAAATCGCGTATCTGCATAACCTAAACATCCTGCATGTAATAAGACACCTCTATTTACCACCCTTTTGCGCTGTATCTTTATTCGCCACGCACTAACTACCATTATTATGATCCAGCGATTATTAATAAAAATATATTTTAATTAAACAAGGAACCATAGTTCATCAGCACGAACTTATACTTTTATTATAAAATATTATGCAACAACTATACGCGTATTTTAGGCAACATTTATTACATAGAAAACCTAATTAGTTAAGTAAAACCATTGTTAAATAATATTAAGTATTTTTACAAACCAACTTAATCAACGAACAATATGCATGAATATTATCAATTATATAAAATACGTTATAAACAAACTAAAAGATATTTTAATAAAATCTTTTCCGTTCAAACATATATATATATATATGTGTATATATGTATACATACGTATATATATATATATTCCCATATATGTTAAAATCTTAATAAATAAAAAATCCTATACTTACCACTTAAGGCAAAGAATACGTTTATTAATAGATTTCATACATAAATATAAAATGTAATAAATTGTAAAGCTCCAGGTAAATTAATAAAAATTAATTTATCAAGAGCTCCATTTAATCCTGCAAGAGCAAAAGAGAAAGACGCTGGTACTCCATACCGTCCTATAAGTGTAAGGGAGAAGGAAGGATACCTACGTCACAACAACGCATACTTCCCCGACGCTGGATGCAGCCCCACCAAGAAGCCGCCGCCGCCGCTCGGGGAAGACATAAAAGAAGGGGAACCTCTCCTTCACGAGTTCTCCGGTCTCTCCACCAGTCAGTCGCGCTTCTCCGTTCGTCGTGTATTGTTACGTCCGGGATTTTATTATTCATAAAAAAGAATATATTCGCAAGGAAAATACGTGATTTGAACTTTGAATTTGAGGTTAACCGAGATGTTAGATTTAAATGTCATTCTCGGATAAACGGACGCCAGCCTTGAGATCCTTCCTTTAGTCGGGAATGTGCCCAACAGGGATGAGGATCAGCCACAATTTGATCAGTACGTGAATTAACACTCGCGAGTATGGGGTAGTCGGTAAAGAAAAGAATGTATGGTAACGAAGCATGCGACTTACCCTACGAGCGGCGGTGCGTAGCGGGTTGATTCAACGGAGTACGGATGACTCGGATAAATCCTCGTCCGTCGACGAGGAAGAGCTCCCGGTTGACAGGGATGTTGGAGATGATGACCGGTTTCGATGATCCCTGCTTTGTCGACCGTGGAGAAGAACTCATGGACAAGGCGGAGAGAACGATGTTGACGATGAGTGATTAGTCGATGGAAATGACCTTGGTTTCCAATGGTACGCCGACGGTGGATGCCTCGGAACCGTCGGATAGAACGACCGGGGTCACGAGTCGAATTGTTTTATCACTCACGATGAATACTTTGGTTGTTAGTGGAATGTTCGAAATGATTCGCGGTTTCGGGAGAAGGATAGCGAGTCGTTCCTTAGATAGTTTTTTGTAGACCGGCATATTATCGCCACGTTCCTTCGGCGCGGGCTTCTGATGAAGCAAGGCGACGGCGCGACGAAGTTGGAACCGAGCACCGGCGCGTCTTCTTGGCATAACAAATTCAAAACTGAATAGAGCACAGAATTTATGTTATTCCTGGATAAGAAACCGATTAATTTGTTGAATTTGTGTAATTGTAGGTGACAATTGCGTTGGGGCTACATGCATACCCTCGAACGCAATTGGGGAAAGAAGGAGCCTCAGTAAACGTGCATCGGTACAGTGCACAGAATATTCGGCAGGATGGGAGCCTCAGCAGACGTGCATCAGTACAGTGCACTGAAAGTTTGGCTTCTAGGTAAGAGAGTGTTTCGTAAATCAAGCGGTTTCGTATTAGAATCGAGATGAGAGAAATAAATAGATAAATTATGCAAGATGCCAAGAAGGAGCACGGTGAGTTTTTAATTGGGAGAGAGAAGGTCACAAAATAATTATTCACTGAATTTAAATATGTATATAAAAATATATTGTTACAAACTTTGGTTAAAATACACTTCGACGAAAATAATTAATTATTAGCAACTTGACGGTGTTGCGATACCGCGAAGACTTAATACTGTTAATATTTAAACGTTTCGGAAATACAATTTAACACGAAAAGAATAAAATCGTTCCGATTTTCCAGTGTGCGGCTCCGATGTATACACGACGAACGGAGAAGCGCGACTGACTGGTGGAGAGACCGGAGAACTGGTGAAGGAGAGGTTCCCCTTCTTTTATGTCTTCCCCGAGCGGCGGCGGCGGCTTCTTGGTGGGGCAGCATCCAGCGTCGGGGAAGTATGCGCTGTTGTGACGTAGGTATCCTTCCTTCTCCCTTACTCTTATGGGACGGTATGGAGTACCAGCGTCTGTCTCTTTTGTTCTTACAGGATTAAATGGAGCTCTTGATAAATTAATTTTTATTAATTTACCTGGAGCTTTACAATTTGTTACATTTTATATTTATGTATGAAATCTATTAATAAACGTATTCTTTGCCTTAAATGGTAAGTATAGGATTTTTATTTATTAAGGTTTTAACATATATGGGAATATATATATATATACGTATGTATACATATATACACATATATATATACATATGTTTGAACGGAAAAGATTTTATTAAAATATCTTTTAGTTTGTTTATAACGTATTTTATATAATTGATAATATTCATGCACATTGTTCGTTGATTAAGTTGGTTTGTAAAAATACTGAATATTATTTAACAATAGTTTTACTTAACTAATTAGGTTTTCTATGTAATAAATGTTGCCTAAAATACGCGTATAGTTGTTGCATAATATTTTATAATAAAAGTATAAGTTCGTGCTGATGAACTATGGATCCTTGTTTTATTAAAATATATTTTTATTAATAATCGCTGGATCATAATAATGGTAGTTAGTGCGCGGCGAATAAAGATACAGCGCAAAAGGGTGGTAAATAGAGGTGTCGTATTACATGCAGGATGTTTAGGTTATGAAGATACGCGATATTCCGAGAAGCCATATTGAATTTAATAATAATATTGGTGGAACGTCGTTTTTGAAGGTGACCTTTTGCCTTGTGACGACTGTCGTGGCGATGATGGGTGATGCAATGTCTAAGTGCATGCGTACTGAGATATTGGTGGAACTGTCGTAGTGGGTTTTTCCTTAATTCCTTAAGGAAAAACCCACTTATCCCCCACAACCCCTTTATCCCGGTACATGCTTCCGCATGTACCGGGATAAAAGGGGATGTCTATAGGAGCTGTCATGGCGTCCTACAGGATCACGGGGGTTCCCGGGGAATTCTATGATGTTGGCGGGAATACAATATGGCGGTTGTCGGCCATATTTGCGGCCGAAACCATTATGGTAGCCTTCTTAGGTGAAGCGTGCATGAGAGTACGCTATAGGTATACTGTAACACGGTGCATCCGTGGATTTGCAAGTTTTTTGGTTTTTAGGGAAAAATAATGGCGCTAGGGCCCGCGAGTTTGGTCTATATGAAAGAGGGAATTATTTGGGAAATTTTGACACCCGCGGGACCGCGGTACGATTTTTAGTTTTGAGGGAAACGAATTTCGCGGGTCGCGACTAAGAACAGGAGTATCAGGAAAACATGACGTCATAGGAGGTCGAAGCAAGTATCTCTTCTTTTAAAAATCGAAAATAAATAGTTCTAATTGTCTCAAAATTATGGGAATGGTATGGTTGGAATCGGGATTTTTCCCTTTTTAATATAGCGGGTGGTTGAACTTATTTTAACCTAGTTTTAACCATGTTTTAAATGATTTTAACGTGATTGGTTAGTCCTAAAAATATGGCGCTTAGGGCGTTGTTTATTACTAAATATACTGTTTAATATTGGAAAAATTGGGTTTTGAAAAGTTATATTTTAACTTGTTTTTGAGTATCTTTTAGGAGAACGAATTATTATTATGATTTCGTTTTTATTTCATTATTATCCTTTTACTGCATTATTTTTGGTTATAAAAAGGGTTTTTCCAATTTTTATATTTTTGAGGAATTTGAGCGGGAGAAATGTGTTTTTATGAAATGACGTATAAGCTTTGTTTATTCTAGTATACATGTAATATTATATATTTAACGCAGAATTACGTGATTACTATATCGGAGTTATCCAGAGTGTATAAAGTATTTGAAAATATATTGTTTTTCGTAACAATAAAGGATTACATTATTCTATATGTTGTTTACATTATTTTATGTAGGAAAAATATTTCTAGGTGAATCCTAGGGTAATTCCTAGTATGTGTTTATATTTTTATGGGGAGTATAATAGTCTTTAGGGTAGGTATATGGGTATTTCTATGTTCTTGGTGGAGGGCAAGATCGCCAGGACGTAACATTGTTAACTTATTTTTCTCCTTTATGCGCATTGTGGAATCGGACTCGATATAATATTAAATTGTTAAGAGTGAAGACAGTGTATTCCAGATGTATTCTTATGATTAAAAAATGGATAAATGTTGAATACGAGGAATTTAATAAAAGAATATAAACATGGATGTGTAAAAGTTGCGTGTAATAATTATTAAAACGCAGTTCTTATTTAATTATTATGCGTATCGATGTTGTGAGTTTATTCGTTCTTAATAAACGCGAGGATTATATATGAAGTCGCAATTTATTGTTTAATTATTTATAAGATGTATTCGTGAATTGTTTACAATATTTAATATTACTTAATAATATTTATTGTATTCCTTAAGTATATTTTATTTTTTTATTATTGTGTTGTTAAATAAAGAATTTGTTAACTAATGTTTATGTTAATTTATTCCTACGTATTCTGCGTGTGACTAATATTAATAATGATAGTAATAGCGGGTAGAGGACAAAGGGCCGAAGGAGTGGTACGTGATATTATATATTGGAGCGGATGTTTAGACTACGAGGTAATGATGGCGCGACAGAGATTTGTTTATCTCTAAGTATTACGTGGTATTGTTTAAATTATTATTTCGAAGAAGCCTACGTGCAGCACGTGGCTTGCATCATGGCGGCGCGTTGATGAGAGAGACGCGACGAGTGTGAGAGAGACGGGTACATATGCTGGGAAAGTTCGGGAAAAGTATCTGGATAGAGTCTTCTATTGTATGTCCAAAAATAGTAAAGAGTACAAAAAGAGGCTTATGTTGTAAAAGAGCGCTTGCTCGCTTCAAGAGGCAATAAAACAATTCAAGGATTTTCTGGAAAGCGTCTCGAAAGAAATGCTCGCTCGACTCGAGGGGCAATAAAGTAATTGGGGAAAATGCCTTGCTCGACTCGAGGGGTAATAAAGTAATTTGGTGAAAAGTCACGTAGCATCCATTAGCCATAGGGCCTGTGAGTAAGAGAGAGAAGGTTAGGCCAAGTGAGGGTAGGACAAGGATAGACTCTATGTGAAGGAAAGTCGCGGGGTCGCGAGTGTATCGCGGTCTCGCGGATTACGTAATTCCGCGGTTTCATGATGAAGGTTCCGCGGGTGGGTGAAATAAGAATTTAGGGTTAATAATTATGATTCGCGGGTCTGCGAATTACATCGCGGAACCGCGAAAACGGGTTTCGCGGTAGTGAAAGAAGGATTTTATGATGCGGGTTACATGAGAATGAAGGAGGTACGCTGGTAACCCGGAGAGAGAAGGATGGAAGATAGAGGAGATGGCGTCGAGGCTGACGTAGTTCTTGGTTGAGCGCGCGAAGTATCAGGAGAACAGGAGATATATGTTGGTCTCTACGCGGAGCGCTAGAGAGAGATGGAGAGAGCGCGATCAGCGGGAGTATATGTATGCTAGGAAAGCTAGAAAAGCTGTAATTAATGCGTTTATTATGATGTAACAATAATAATATTATTAATATTGACGGAAAAATATTCCTGCCGATATGAGTATAATGTACAATATATTTATGTATGTATGTAGAAGGGGTAAATATATGTGTGTGTATATATATATATATATATATGGTAGAGGGCAAGATCGCCAGGACGTAACACTGGTGGAGAGACCGGCGAACTGGCGAAGGAGAGGTTCCCCTTCTTTTATGTATTCCCCGAGCGGCGGTGGCGGCTTCTTAGTGGGGCAGCATCCAGCGTCGGGGAAGTAAGCGCTGTTGTGACGTAGGCATCCTTCCTTCTCCCTTACTCTTATGGGACGGTATGGAGTACCAGCGTCTTTCTCTTTTGTTCTTACAGGATTAAATGGAGCTCTTCATAAATTAATTTTTATTAATTTACCTGGAGCTTTACAATTTATTACATTTTATATTTATGTACGAAATCTTTTAATAAACGTATTATGTATCCCTTTTCCTTATATGGTAAGTATTTTATATAGGATTTATTATTTATTAGGATTTTTAAAAAAATATCGGAATATATATATATATATGTATTCATACATATATATGTTTGAACGGAAAAGATTTTATTAGAATATCTTTTAGTTTGTTTATAACGTATTTTATATAATTGATAATATTCATGCATATTGTTCGTTCATTATGTTGGTTTGTAAAAATACTTAATATCGTTAAGGATATTTAACAATAGTTTTTACTTAACTAATTAGGTTTTCTATGTAATAAATGTTGCCTAAAATACGCGTATAGTTATTGCATAATACTTTATAATAAAAGTATAAGTTCGTGATGATGAACTATGGTTCCTTGTTTAATTAAAATACATTTTTATTAATAATCGCTGGATCATAATAATGGTAGTTAGTGCGCGGCGAATAAAGATACAGCGCAAAAGGGTGATAAATAGCGGTGTCCTATTACTTGTAGGATGTTTAGGTTATGAAGATACGCGATATTTCGAGAAGCCATATTGAATTAAATAATAATATTGGTGGAACGTCATTTTTGGAGGTGACCTTTTGCCTTGTGACGACTGTCGTGGCGATGCTGGATGATGCAAGGTTTAAGTGCATGCGTACTGAGATATTGGTCGAACTGTCATAGTGGGTTCCTCCTTAAGGAAGCATGTACTGGGATAAAAGGGGATGTCGATAGGAGGTGTCATGGCGTACTATAGGATCACGGGGGTTCCCGGGGAATTCTATGATGTTGGTGGGAATACAATATGGCGGTTGTCGGCCATCTACGGCAGAAACCATTATGGTAGCCTTCTTAGGTGAAGCATGCATGAGAGTACACTATAGGTATACTGTAACACGGTGTATCCGTGGATTTGCAAGTTTTTCGGTTTTTTGGGAAAAATAATGGCGCTAGGGCCCGCGAGTTTGGTTTATATGAAAGAGGGAATTATTTGGGAAATTTTGACACCCGCGGGACCGCGGTACGATTTTTAGTTTTGAGGGAAACGAATTTCGCGGGTCGCGACTAAGAACAGGAGTATCAGGAGAACATGACGTCATAGGAGGTCGAAGCAAGTATCTCTTCTTTTAAAAATCGAAAATAAATAGTTCTAATTGTCTCAAAATTATGGGAATGGTATTGTTGGAATCGGGATTTTCTTCTTTTTAATACAGCGGGTGGTTGAACTTATTTTAACCTAGTTTTAACCATGTTTTAAATGATTTTAACGTGATTGGTTAGTCCTAAAAATATGGCGCTCGGGGCGTTGTTTACTACTAAGTATACTGGTTAATATTGGAAAAATTAGATTTTGAAAAGTTATATTTTAGCTTTTTTTTAAGTATCTTTAAGGAGAACGAATTATTATTTTGATTTCGTCTTTATTTCTTTATTATCCTCCTATTGCATTAAGTTCGGTTTTAAAAAGGGTTATTCCAATTTTTATATTTTATCCTAACTCTGAGGAATTTGAGCGGGAGCAATGTGTATTTATGAAATGACGTATAAGCTTTATTTACTCTAGTGTACATGTAATATTATATATTTAACGCAGAATTACGTGATTACTATATCGGAGTTATCCAGAGTGTGTAAAGTATCTGAAGATATATTGTTTTTCAAAGAAATAAAGGATTACATTATTCTATATGTTGTTTACATTATTTCATGTAGGAAAAAATATTTCTAGGTGAATCCTAGAGTAATTCCTAGTGTATGTTTATATTTTTATGGGGAATATAATAGTTTTCATGGTAAGTATATGGGTATTTTTATGTTTGTGGTGGAGGGCAAGATCGCCAGGACGGAACACTATTTACATTTCTCTAATGCCAAGAAGACGCGCAGGTGTCCACTTCCAACGACGCCGCGCTCTGTCTAGCCGAAGCGGAACTTCGGCTCAACATTCTCGCGGTTATAACAGAACTCTAGAACAACAGTTCAATCAATTGCCGCTTAGTGCAAAATTGCGAATTATTTCAAATACTCTCCTCAATTCGCGAGAGTACATCTTGGACAATCATTCAAACCGTCGCGTATCTCCACCGACCCCCGTCGACGAATCGGCTACATCCACTGTCGTTGCATCACCTGTGCCTGAAGTGACAGGTCCAGTTATTTCATTCGACATCGGAACCTCCTCTGTCATCGTCGAACCGGAACTCAGTTCCCACTCCGTCGACTCACCTGTTGCTGATTCTCCATCCGTCGCTAGATCAGCGCACAACTAGGTTCCATCCCTATGGGTGCATGCGCATCATCATCTAAGAGGCCTGCCGTGGAATTCCCTGTCCCCGAAATCATAGTTCGGAACGAGGTAATCCACACTGATCGCAGAACTTGCCTCCAAGGACCGCAGCGTCCTCTTCCACCCGCTGCGCACCGCCGCTCGTAAGTGTAAGTCAGATTAATTCGCGCTACTATCTTTTCTACCCACTTACCCTATTTCCGTATTTTTTATATTCTATAACCCCATATTTACCGATCAAATCGTGACTGATCCTCATCCCTGTTGGGGACATTCCCGACTAAAGGTAGGATCTCAAGGCTGGCGTCCGTTTATCTGAAAATAACATATAAATTTAACATCTCGGTTAATCTCAAATTCGAAGTTCAAATCGCGTATTTTCCTTTCGAATATATTTTTTTTTATGAATAATAAAATCCCGGACGTAACAGGATAAATTTTTTGTGGCAGCGGTGGGATACCAAAGTCACATTTGATCAATTTTCCAATTTCAAATTTTTATCTGTTTTTACGTAAATTTCCAAAATGGCTACTACAAGGTCAAAATCTCGAGCTTTAAACAAAGAGGAATTGTGCATCCTCAACGAACAAATCGATCGTAAACGCGAAGTTTTACAAGAGCAGGAACGTGCTCTCCGCGAAAAAGATATAGAAGCGCAAGAACGCATTAAGGCCCTTCAGGCCGTCGAAAGAGAACAAATCGAACGAAACCAAAACATTCCAGATACGTCGGAACGCTCCGACAACCATGAACAATTCGCCGCTCTGCAAAGAGCACTATCACAAATGATTTCCCAATTTGGGGACTTAAAAACAGAAGTACTCGAAATTAAAAACGAAAGGCGATTCTCGCCACCCCATCAGTCTCCGCGTCTTGAACAACGTAGTTTCAACGATGAACAAAACATCGACAATTACCCGAGAAACCCAAATCTAAAATTCAAAGACGCATTAGAGTCAGTCCCCACTTTCAACGGGTATAATATCCCCGTTCTACGTTTCATTCGCTCGTGCAAAAGAGCTAGGGATATGTTTTCCCCTCACCTCGAGCCAAGCCTCACACAATTACTACGAAACAAATTAAAAGGTCACGCCGCGACAGCTTTAGAAGATTATAATTTTGATAATGTAACCGATTTCGCGGATCGTCTCAAAATTCTCTTTGGAGCCGCGAAAACCCTCAATGAATTCCGGGGCGAACTCGGAAATATTTCAAAGGGTAAACCAGAACACATAATTGATTACGTTAGCCGCGTAAAGGATCTTCACACGGCAATTTACGAGGCCGAGGTAGACAGCCACGGTCTCGTCCAATCAAATTATCGTAACACACTAACCAGCGACACACTCGACTGTTTCATTAAGGGCCTTCCGCCCGATTTCCGTATGCGATTGAAATTAGAAAACGTCCTCGACCTAGATGACGCATTTATAACAGCAGTAAAAGTCGAAAAAGACATGGAGCGCGACCGCGCTCATTTTAGAGATAACCGCGCGGAAAATAAACCCGGCGCGGTCCCAGTTAAAACATTTTCGCATTCCGGAAACATAACGTGTTCTCATTGCGGCCGACCTCACTCCTCGGAAAATTGTTGGCAAAAATTTCCCGAGAAGAGGCCCGCGCATATACCCGCGTATAATAACAACCAAAACGCGAATAATAATAAAAATACGAATAATGGACCGCGAGCCAACAACAATCGCGATAACGATAGGCCGCGCCCTCCCTGCAATTATTGCCAAAAACCTGGCCATTCCGAGGCTATGTGTTATCGGAAACAAAACGACGATCGGAATAAGCAAAATTCCGATCCAAAAAACTCGAACGACCGTCCCATGGACAGGGCCTCCCCACGGGACGATCATCGCCAGGAGCGCCCAATAAGGATAATAGACGCCGAACTGTGCGAACCTTCCGGGTCCTCCTAGGCAACGCGGGAACTACACCCTCGGTATTCATGGATTGCCCACAACTAGCCGGTCTAACCGAATTTTTGATCGACTCGGGCGCCGAGGTAAATTTAGTCAAAAATCACGTCGTGAACAGCTTCATCGACAATTATGAAATTGCAAAACTGGTCGGAATTTCGCCGACACCCGTTTTAACTCTGGGATCTGTTGTACTAATGGTAAATAATACTCCCGTCAAATTTCACGTCGTAGACGATTGGTTCCCTACGGCGCAAAATGCTCTCTTAGGAACCGAATTTTTGGCCGGAAACAAGGCCCTTATTGATTGGAAACACGAACAACTAAGTTATGGTGATCAAGTAATTCCGTTTGTCTCAAAGAAGGCTATATCTATTCCTAGACGCTCGAAAGTCGTGTGCTGTTACGTCCTGGCGATCTTGCCCTCCACCAAGAACATAGGAATACCCATATACCTACCCTAAAGACTATTATACTCCCCATAAAAATATAAACATATACTAGAAATTACTCTAGGATCCACCTAGAAATATTTTTTCCTACGTAAAGTAATGTAAACAACATATAGAATAATGTAATCCTTTAGTTTTATGAAAAACAATATTTCTTCAGATACTTTACACACTCTGGATAACTCCAATATAGTAATCACGTAATTCTGCGTTAAATATATAATATTACATGTACACTAGAATAAACAAAGCTTATACGTCATTTCACAAAAACACATTTCTCCCGCTCAAATACCTCAAAAATATAAAAATTGGAAAAACCCTTTTTATAACCAAATATAATGCAGTAAAAGGATAATAATGAAATAAAAACGAAATCATAATAATAATTCGTTCTCCTAAAAGATACTCAAAAACAAGTTAAAATATAACTTTTCAAAATCCAAATTTTCCAATATTAAACAGTATATTTAGTAGTAAACAACGCCCTAAGCGCCATATTTTTAGGACTAACCAATCACGTTAAAATCATTTAAAACATGGTTAAAACTAGGTTAAAATAAGTTCAACCACCCGCTATATTAAAAGGGGAAAAACTCCGATTCCAATCATACTATTCCCATAATTTTGAGACAATTAGAACTATTTATTTTCAATTTTTAAAAGAAGAGATACTTGCTTCGACCTCCTATGACGTCATGTTCTCCTGATACTCCTGTTCTTAGTCGCGACCCGCGAAATTCGTTTCCCTCAAAACTAAAAATCGTACCGCGGTCCCGCGGGTGTCAAAATTTCCCAAATAATTCCCTCTTTCATATAGACCAAACTTGCGGGCCCTAGCGCCATTATTTTTCCCTAAAAACCAAAAAACTTGCAAATCCACGGATACACCGTGTTACAGTATACCTATAGCGTACTCTCATGCATGCTTCACCTAAGAAGGCTACCATAATGGTTTCGGCCGCAAAGATGGCCGACAACCGCCATATTGTATTCCCGCCAACATCATAGAATTCCCCGGGAACCCCCGTGATCCTGTAGGACGCCAAGACACCTCCTATAGACATCCCTTTTTATCCCGGTACATGCTTCCTTAAGGAGGAACCCACTACAACAGTTCCACCAATATCTCAGTACGCATGCACTTAGACATTGCATCACCCATCATCGCCACGACAGTCGTCACAAGGCAAAAGGTCACCTTCAAAAATGACGTCCCACCAATATTATTATTAAATTCAATATGGCTTCTCGGAATATCGCGCATCTTCATAACCTAAACATCCTGCAAGTAATAGGACACCTCTATTTACCACCCTTTTGCGCTGTATCTTTATTCGCCGCGCACTAACTACCATTATTATGATCCAGCAATTATTAATAAAAATGTATCTTAATTAAACAAGGAACCATAGTTCATCAGCACGAACTTATACTTTTATTATAAAATATTATGCAATAATTATACACGTAATTTAGTCAACATTTATTACATAAAAACCTAATTAGTTAAGTAAAACTATTGTTAAATAATATTAAGTATTTTTACAAACCAACTTAATCAACGAACAATATGCATGAATATTATCAATTATATAAAATACGTTATAAACAAACTAAAAGATATTCTAATAAAATCTTTTCCGTTCAAACATATATATATATATGGGTATATATGTATACATACGTATATATATATATATATTCCCATATATGTTAAAGCCTTAATAAATAAAAATCCTATACTTACCATTTAAGGCAAAGAATACGTTTATTAATAGATTTCATATATAGATATAAAATGTAATAAATTGTAAAGCTCCAGGTAAATTAATAAAAATTAATTTATCAAGAGCTCCATTTAATCCTGTAAGAACAAAAGAGACAGACGCTGGTACTCCATACCGTCCCATAACTGTAAGGGAGAAGGAAGGATACCTACATCACAACAGCGCATACTTCCCCGACGCTGGATGCAGCCCCACCAAGAAGCCGCCGCCGCCGCTCGGGGAAGACATAAAAGAAGGGGAACCTCTCCTTCACCAGTTCTCCGGTCTCTCCACCAGTCAGTCGCGCTTCTCCGTTCGTCGTGTATACATCGGAGCCGCACACTGGAAAATCGGAACGATTTTATTCTTTTCGTGTCGAATTGTATTTCCAAAACGTTTAAATATTAACAGTATTAAGACTTCGCGGTACCGCAACACCGTCAAGTTGCTAATAATTAATTATTTTCGTCGAAGTGTATTTTAACCAAAGGTTGTAACAATATATTTTTATATACATATTTAAATTCAGTGAATAATTATTTCGAGACCTTTCACTCCCAGTTAAAATCTCACCGTGCTCCTTCTTGGCATCTTGCATATTTTTGTCTATTTATTTCTCTCATCTCGATTCTAATACGAAACCGCTTGATTTACGAAACACTCTCCTACATAGAAGCCAAACTTTCAGTGCACTGTACTGATGCACGTCTGCTGAGGCTCCTATCCTGCCGAATATTCTGTGCACTGTGCCGATGCACGTTTACTGAGGCTTCTTCTTTCCCCAATTGCGTTCGAGGGTATGCATGTAGCCCCAACGCAATTGTCACCTACAATTACACAAATTCAACAAATTAATCGGTTTCTTATTCAGGAATAACATAAATTCTGTGCTCTATTCAGTTTTGAATTTGTTATGCCAAGAAGACGCGCCGGTGCTCGGTTCCAACTTCGTCGCGCCGTCGCCTTGCTTCATCAGAAGCCCGCGCCGAAGGAACGTGGCGATAATATACCGGTCTATAAAAAACTATCTAAGGAACGACTCGCTATCCTTCTCCCGAAACCGCGAATCATATCGAACATTCCACTAACAACCAAAGTGTTCATTGTGAGTGATAAAACAATTCGACTCGTCACCCCTGTCGTTCTATCCGACGGTTCCGAGGCATCCACCGTCGGCGTACCATTGGAAACCAAGGTCATGTCCATCGACTAACCACTCGTCGTCAACATCGTTCTCTCCGCCTTGTCCATGAGTTCTTCTCCACGGCCGACCAAGCAGGGATCATCAAAACCGGTCATCATCTCCAACATCCCTGTCAACCGGGAGCTCTTCCTCATCGACGGACGAGGATTTATCCGAGTCATTCGTACTCCACCGAATCAACCCGCTACGCACCGCCGCTCGTAGGGTAAGTCGCATGCTTCGTTACCATATATTCTTTCCTTTACCGACTACCCCATACTCGCGAGTGTTAGTTCACGTACCGATCAAATTGTGGCTGATCCTCATCCCTGTTGGGCACATTCCCGACTAAAGGAAGGATCTCAAGGCTGGCGTCCGTTTATCCGAGAATAACATTTAAATCTAACATCTCGGTTAACCTCAAATTCGAAGTTCAAATCACGTATTTTCCTTGCGAATATATTTTTTTATTGAATAATAAAATCCCGGACGTAACAGTGCTACGTCAAAATCAAGAATCCCGAAATAAAAGAAGGGTACATCCCGAGGCTTCATTTTGGAGAAGGGTTTTTTATTGGCGAAGCACTCGTAACAATTAAAAATGGTATTGCACAATTAATGGCTCATAACGCCACTGAAGAAGACCTGTCTATGGAAATTCCGTATGTAACCGCGCAAGAATTTAGCTACAAGGTTTCCACGGATATCGAATTGACCCCTTCGGCCCTGATAGCTAAAGAAAAGCCGGAGGTAAACGAAGTAGGTCCTCCTATTTCTCTCCCCCTTCCGGAAATAATTAGGTCGGAAAAAGAGACTTTTGATTTTATCGCCCCAAGAAAGAGGGTATTGATGGTTGAAAAAGAAAACAAATTAAAGGAAGTTTTGTCTCTATTACGCTTTGATCACCTTAACGAGGAAGAACGTGAAAATGTAAACTCTAACATTAAAGAAAATTTGGATTTATTCCACATCCCGGGTTCTCCCCTCGGTTTTACCAACGCTATAGACCATCGAATAATTACAACGGACGATCAACCCGTTTTTTCACGACAATATCGCTTTCCTCCTGTTCATAAAGAGGAAATTACCAAACAAGTCAATGATTTGATATCAGGGGATATTATCCAACCATCAACTTCCCCTTATAGTTCACCCCTTTGGATAGTGCCAAAGAAAGCCGATTCCCAAGGGAACAAACGGTGGCGGGTGGTGATTGAGTACCGCAACCTCAACGAGAAAACAATCGGGGATGCTTACCCCCTCCCACAAATTTCGGAAATACTAGATCAACTAGGAAACGCGAAATATTTTTCGGTATTTGATTTAGCTAGCGGGTTCCACCAAATTAAGGTGCACCCCGACGATGCACATAAGACCGCTTTTACAACCCCTTGCGGTCATTATCAATTTACTCGTATGCCATTCGGGCTAAAAAACGCGCCCGCCACATCTCAGCGCTTAATGGACCAGGTCCTCACCGGTCTACAGGGCAACGAGCTATTCGTATATCTCGACGACATCGTCATGTACGCACGTACACTAGACGAACACGCGAAGAAATTTAATAAACTCGCTAAAAGATTGAGGCAAGCTAACCTCAAACTGCAACCCGATAAGTGCGAATTTTTGAGACTCGAAGTGGCCTACTTGGGCCACATTATCAGCGAAAACGGGGTAAAACCTGACCCAAAAAAATTAGAAGCACTAAAGGATTATCCCAGACCTACAACACCAAAGAAAATTAAGCAATTCCTAGGTCTCGCGGGATATTACCGACGCTTTATCGAAAACTTTTCCGGCATCGCGAAACCCCTCACACTACTATTAAAAAAGGAATCTCACTTCAAATGGACAGACGCTCAAGAAAAGGCATTTATAACGCTTCGCGATGCCCTCTGCAAAGAACCGGTACTCCAGTACCCGGATTTTACGAAACCCTTTATTATAACAACCGACGCATCAGACATCGCGGTCGGGGGTGTCCTTAGCCAAGGGGAAATCGGCAAGGATCGACCTATTAGCTACGCTTCGCGTACACTAAACAAACACGAACTCAACTACTCAACAATTGAAAAAGAACTTCTTGCCATTCTATACAGCGTAAACCATTTCAGACCATATGTCAAGATGGGCAAGAATTCGTCTTGGTCACCGATCACAAGCCCCTCGTGTGGCTTCACTCGGTAAAGGACCCGGCCAACCGGTTGGTCCATTGGCGACTTAGTCTCGCAAACTACACTTACAAAATAATCTATAAACCAGGAAAAGCAAACAGCAATGCTGACGCTCTTTCCCGTAATCCCCCCAACCAAAAAACGATTTTCATGACCAAACATACGCCGAACAAAAACGTCTCTTCAGACGACGAGAGAATTTTCTCTCCTGTCAAAAAGAAAAAGAAGAAATCTAAAGATACGGAAGCCCGTACGAGCACTGCTCCAAGAAGGCTATCTCTAGAATCAATAGGAAGCGGTCCCTTCCTTGGCTTCAATTCCAACGAACAAATACAGTCGAACAAAAACATGAAACGAAACTCACCTTGCGAACAAATGGACGTGGAGGAACCTGTCTGCGTACCCCCTCCTCACCTTTCTCCAGGAACCCTTCCGGATGACACCTTGGATTTTCCCCCGGAACTATCCCTGGCTGTTCCACCCGAACTTCCATCGGAACCGTCTTTGGAACGCTTTTCGGTCTCCCCCTTCAGGGAAGACCAACCTGCGAAGGAAAACGAAAAAGAAATGTCAAATAATAAGGAAGCTATACCCGAAAGCCACGACGATTCAGACGACGATTCCGAACAGAGTAACTTAATTGATAAAGTGAACCCTCAATTCGAGATAAGCGAAGAAAATCGCCATTTATCAAATTTTTTGAAAATTATTGAAACTCGCGATCGACTACATATGCAAAAAGACAATTACGTCGTCTTCGTTACCATTACCGGGCAACCACTCGATGAAGGCGCTAAGGATCTCCAGGCGCAAGGGGTCTTCCCTAAACTGGAGGAGTTAGCGTACCTGCGGGTAAAATTCAAAATCGTAAAATCAAAACAAATAATCGCACTGCCCATTTTAGGCAGTACCCACGATAACCTGGAGATCGTAGATCTCCAGGAAATTTGCGACTCCCTAAGGGACGCAATTCACGAGCTGTGCCTAAAAGAAGTCTGTATTGCTAAAACGCCCTTTATCGGCAACGTGCCATGGGCTGAAGTCAAAAACATGTTGTACGAATCACTCCGCAAACAAAACATCTCGCTCATAATTTGTAATCAGTTGATTGTTACGTCCTGGCGATCTTGCCCTCCACCACGAACATAGAAACACCCATATACCTACCCTAAAAACTATTATACTCCCCATAAAAATATAAACATATACTAGGAATTACTCTAGGATACACCTAGAAATATTTTTTCCTACATAAAATAATGTAAACAACATATAGAATAATGTAATCCTTTATTGTTATGAAAAACAATATATCTTCAAATACTTTACACACTCTGGATAACTCCTATATAGTAATCACGTAATTCTGCGTTAAATATATAATATTACATGTACACTAGAATAAACAAAGCTTATACGTCATTTCATAAAAACACATTTCTCCCGCTCAAATTCCTCAAAGCTAGGAAAATATAAAAATTGGAAAAACCCTTTTTATAACCAAATACAATGCAGTAGAAGGATAATAATGAAATAAAGACGAAATCATAATAATAATTCGCTCTCCTAAAAGATACTCAGAAACAAGTCAAAATATAACTTTTCAAAATCCAACTTTTCCAATATTAAACAGTATATTTAGTAGTAAACAACGCCCTGAGTGCCATATTTCTAGGGCTAACCAATCACGTTAAAATCATTTAAAACATGGTTAAAACTAGGTTAAAATAAGTTCAACCACCCGCTATATTAAAAAGGGACAAATCCCGATTTCAACCATACCATTCTCATAATTTTGAGACAATTAGAACTATTTATTTTCGATTTTTAAAAGAAGAGATACTTGCTTCAACCTCCTATGACGTCATGTTCTCCTGATACTCCTGTTCTTAGTCGCGACCCGCGAAATTCGTTTCCCTCAAAACTAAAAATCGTACCGCGGTCCCGCGGGTGTCAAAATTTCCCAAATAATTCCCTCTTTCATATAAACCAAACTGGCGGGCCCTAGCGCCATTATTGTTCCAAAAAACCAAAAACTTGCAAATCCACGGATACACCGTGTTACAGTATACCTATAGTGTACTCTCATGCATGCTTCACCTAAGAAGGCTACCATAATGGTTTCGGCCGTAAAGATGGCCGACAACCGCCATATTGTATTCCCACCGACATCTTAGAGTTCCCCGGGAACCCCCGTGATCCTGTAGGACGCCATGACACCTCCTATAGACATCCCTTTTTATCCCGGTACATGCTTCCTTAAGGAGGAACCTACTATGACAGTTGTTACGTCCTGGCGATCTTGCCCTCCACCACGAACATAGAAATACCCATATACCTACCCTAAAAACTATTATACTCCCCATAAAAATATAAACATATACTAGAAATTACTATAGGATTCACCTAGAAATATTTTTCCTACATTAAATAATGTAAACAACATATAGAATAATGTAATCCTTTATTTTATGAAAAACATTACATCTTCAGATACTTAACACACTCGGGATAACTACAATATAATAATCACGTAATTCTGCGTTAAATATATATTACATGTACACTAGAATAAACAAAGCTTATACGTCATTTCCTAAAAACACATTTCTCCCGCTCAAATTCCTCAAAAATATAAAAATTGGAAAAACCCTTTTTATAACCAAATATAACGCAGTAAAAGGATAATAAAGAAATAAAGACGAAATCATAATAATAATTCGTTCTCCTAGAAGATACTCAAAAACAAGTTAAAATATAACTTTTCAAAATCCAATTTTTCCAATATTAAACAGTATATTTAGTAGTAAACAACGCCCTAAGCGCCATATTTTTAGGACTAACCAATCACGTTAAAATCATTTGAAACATGGTTAAAACTAGGTTAAAATAAGTTCAACTACCCGCTA
Source organism: Ophion ventricosus (assembly GCA_963932345.1). Classification (NCBI taxonomy): domain Eukaryota; kingdom Metazoa; phylum Arthropoda; class Insecta; order Hymenoptera; family Ichneumonidae; genus Ophion; species Ophion ventricosus. The sequence continues at coordinate 45,548 of CAWVQM010000303.1, read as the reverse complement.
TATTAAAAGGGGAAAAATCCCGATTCCAACCATACCATTCCCATAATTTTGAGACAATTAGAACTATTTATTTTCGATTTTTAAAAGAAGAGATACTTGCTTCGACTTCCTATGACATCATGTTCTCCTGATACTCCTGTTCTTAGTCGCGACCCGCGAAATTCGTTTCCCTCAAAACTAAAAATCGTACCGCGGTCCCGCGGGTGTCAAAATTTCCCAAATAATTCCCTCTTTCATATAGACCAAACTCGCGGGCCCTAGCGCCATTATTTTTCCCTAAAAACCAAAAAACTCGCGAATCCACGGATACACCGTGTTACAGTATACCTATAGCGTACTCTCATGCATGCTTCACCTAAGAAGGCTACCACAATGGTTTCGGCCGCAAAGATGGCCGACAACCGCCATATTGTATTCCCGCCAACATCATAGAATTCCCCGGGAACTCCCGTGATCCTGTAGGACGCCATGACACCTCCTATCGACATCCCTTTTTATCCCGGTACATGCTTCCTTAAGGAGGAACCCACTACGACAGTTCCACCAATATCTCAGTACGCATGCACTTAGACATTGCATCACCCATCATCGCCACGACAGTCGTCACACGGCAAAAGGTCACCTTCAAAAACGACGTTCCACCAATATTATTATTAAATTCAATATGGCTTTTCGGAAGATCGCGTATCTTCATAACCTAAACATCCTGCACGTAATAGGACACCTCTATTTACCACCCTTTTGCGCTGTATCTTCATTCGCCGCGCACTAACTACCATTATTATGATCCAGCGATTATTAATAAAAATATATTTTAATTAAACAAGGAACCATAGTTCATCAGCACGAACTTATACTTTTATTATAAAATATTATGCAATAATTATACGCGTAATTTAGTCAACATTTATTACATAAAAAACCTAATTAGTTAAGTAAAACTATTGTTAAACAATATTAAGTATTTTTACAAACCAACTTAATCAACGAACAATATGCATGAATATTATCAATTATATAAAATACGTTATAAACAAACTAAAAGATATTCTAATAAAATCTTTTCCGTTCAAACATATATATATATATGGGTATATATGTATACATACGTATATATATATATATATATTCCCATATATGTTAAAATCTTAATAAATAAAAAATCCTATACTTACCATTTAAGGCAAAGAATACGTTTATTAATAGATTTCATACATAAATATAAAATGTAATAAATGGTAAAGCTCCAGGTAAATTAATAAAAATTAATTTATCAAGAGCTCCATTTAATCCTGTAAGAACAAAAGAGACAGACGCTGGTACTCCATACCGTCCCATAAGTGTAAGGGAGAAGGAAGGATACCTACGTCACAACAGCGCTTACTTCCCCGACGCTGGATGCTGCCCCACCAAGAAGCCGCCGCCGCCGCTCGGGGAAGACATAAAAGAAGGGGAACCTCTCCTTCACCAGTTCTCCGGTCTCTCCACCAGTCAGTCGCGCTTCTCCGCTCGTCGTGTATACGTCGGAGCCGCACGCTGGAAAATCGGAACGATTTTATTCTTTTCGTGTTGAATTGTATTTCCGAAACGTTCAAGTATTAACTGTGTATCAAGTCTTCGCTGTATCGCAACACCGTCAAGTTGCTAATAATTAATTATTTTTGTCGAAGTGTATTTTAAACAAAGGTTGTAACAATATATTTTTATATACGTATTTAAATTCAGTGAATAATCATTTCGAGACCTTTCTCTCCCACTTAAAATCTCACCGTGCTCCTTCTTGGCATCTTGCATATTTTATCTATTTATTTCTCATCTCAACTCTAATACGAAACCGCTTGATTTACGAAACGTTCTCTTACCTAGAAGCCAAACTTTCAGTGCACTGTACTGATGCACGTTTGCTGAGGCTCCCATCCTGCCGAATATTCTGTGCACTGTACTGATGCACGTTTACTGAGGCTCCTTCTTTCCCCAATTGCGTTCAAGGGTATGCATGTAGCCCCAACGCAATTGTCACCTACAATTACACAAATTCAACAAATTAATCGGTTTCTTATTCAGGAATAACATAAATTCTGTGCCTCTATTCAGTTTTGTATTTGTTATGCCAAGAAGACGCGCCGGTGTTCTTCCAACTTCGTCGCGCCGTCGCCTTGCTTCACCAGAAGCCCGCGCCGAAGGGACGTGGCGACAATATTCCGGTCTACAAAAAACTATCTAAGGAGCGACTCGCTATCCTTCTCCCGAAACCGCGAATCATATCGAACATTCCACTAACAACCAAAGTGTTCATTGTGAGTGATAAAACAATTCGACTCGTCACCCCGGTCGTTCTATCCGATGGTTCCGAGGCATCCACCGTCGTCGTACCATCGAAAACCAAGGTCATTTCCATCGACTAACCACTCGTCGTCAACATCGTTCTCTCCGCCTTGTTCATGAGTTCTTCTCCACGGTCGACCACGTAGGGATCATCAAAACCGGTCATCGTCTCCAACATCCCTGTCAACCGGGAGCACTTCCTCGTCGACGGACGAGGATTTATCCGAGTCATCCGTACTCCACCGAATCAACCCGCTACGCACCGCCGCTCGTAGGGTAAGTCGCATGCTCCGTTACCATATATTCCTTTCTTTACCGACTACCCCATACTCGCGAGTGTTAGTTCACGTACCGATCAAATTGTGGCTGATCCTCATCCCTGTTGGGCACATTCCCGACTAAAGGAAGGATCTCAAGGCTGGCGTCCGTTTATCCGAGAATAACATTTAAATCTAACATCTCGGTTAACCTCAAATTCGAAGTTCAAATCACGTATTTTCCTTACGAATATATATTTTTTTATGAATAATAAAATCCCGGACGTAACACGTCATAGGAGGTCGAAGCAAGTATCTCTTCTTTTAAAAATCGAAAATAAATAGTTCTAATTGTCTAAAAATTATGGGAATGGTGTGGTAGGAATCGGGATTTTTCCCTTTTTAATATAGCGGGTGGTTGAATTTATTTTAACCTAGTTTTAACCATTTTAAATGATTTTAACGTGATTGGTTGGTCCTAAAAATATGGCACTCAGGGCGTTGTTTACTACTAAGTATACTGTTTAATATTGGAAAAGTTGGATTTCGAAAAGCTATATTTTGACTTGTTTTTGAGTATCTTCTAGGAGAACGAATTGTTATTATGATTTCGCCTTTATTGAATTATTATCCTTCTACTGCATTATATTTGGTTATAGAAGGGTTTTTCCAATTTTTATATTTTATCCTAGCTTTGAGGAATTTGAGCGGGAAAAGTGTGTTTTTATGAAATGACGTATAAGCTTTGTTTATTCTAGTGTACATGTAATATTATATATTTAACGCAGAATTACGTGATTACTATATTGGAGTTATCCAGAGTGTGTAAAGTATTTGAAGAAATATTGTTTTTCATAAAACTAAAGGATTACATTATTCTATATGTTGTTTACATTACTTTACGTAGGAAAAAATATTTCTAGGTGTATCCTAGAGTAATTCCAGTATATGTTTATATTTTTATGGGGAGTACAATAGTTTTGAGGGTAGGTATATGGGTGTTTCTATGTTCGTGGTGTAGGGCAAGATCGCCAGGACGTAACACTCCACCGAATCAACCCGCTACGCACCGCCGCTCGTAGGGTAAGTCGCATGCCCCGTTACCATATATTCTCTTCTTTACCGACTACCCCATACTCGCGAGTGTTAGTTCATGTACCGATCAAATCGTGACTGATCCTCATCCCTGTTGGGCACATTCCCGACTAAAGGTAGGATCTCAAGGCTGGCGTCCGTTTATCTGAAAATAAAATATAAATTTAACATCTCGGTTAATCTCAAATTCGAAGTTCAAATCGCGTATTTTCGTTTCGAATATATTTTTTTTTATGAATAATAAAATCCCGGACGTAACACCTCTTAGATGATGATGCGCATGCACCCATAGGGATGGAATCTAGTTGTGTGCTGATCTAGCGACGGATGGAGAATCAGCAACAGGTGTGTCGACGGAGGGGAACTGAGTTCCGGTTCGACGATGACAGAGAAGGTTCCGATGTCGAATGAAATAACTGGACCTGTCACTTCAGGCACAGGTGATGCAACGACAGTGGATGTAGCCGATTCGTCGACAGGGGATGGTGGAGATACGCGACGGATTGAATGATTGTCTAAGATGTACTCTCGCGAATCGAGGAGAGTATTTGAAATAATTCGTAATTTTGCACTAAGCGGCAATTGATTGAACTGTTGTTCTAGAGTTCTGTTATTACCGCGAGAATGTTGAGCCGAAGTTCCGCTTCGGCTAGACAGAGCGCGGCGTCGTTGGAAGTGGACACCTGCACATCTTCTTGGCATTAGAGAAATGTCAATTGCTAATGACTTCAAATAATTTGTTTCAGGTATTGGCCCAGTTTCCAAATTTGTGGCACGAGTGCTTGGCCTCTAGGCAGCACTGTTGTGACACCGAAAGAGACAGAACATGGTGGATTTTGGCGACCGTGCTTGGCCACTAGGCAGCACGAAAGATCGTCAAATCACCGGAAAACATAAAAGGGGTAAACGGTAGATCGTGGCGATCGTGCTTGGCCACTAGGCAGCACGAAAGATCGTCCAATCACCGGGAGAATATGAATGAGATTACACGGTGGATCGTGGCGATCGTGCTTGGCCACTAGGCAGCACGAAAGATCGTCAAATAAGGTAAAGTAATAGTAGAGAACTTTGGATAACTGGCACAATTCCTTTCACAATTATTTATGAATAAACTGGAAATTCTGAATAAAGTATGCCGAAGAAAACGGCGAGCGACACTTTCGTTCGAATTAAGGAATTCAGGATTAACGTAATAAATTAACACAACGATTATCACTTTGGAGATTATCAATATATTGCTACAACTCAAACTTGAATTAAATCGCGGAGGATAAATTGAATACAATAAAACAAACGTACGATGTAGATATTCGTATATAAATCAAAAAGGGTATGACTTTTACCCAAAAAGAACCAAAGGTCCGAAAATTGTAAGAGCCGATTTTCCAGCGTGCGGGTCCGACGGACGGAGAAGCGTGACTGACTGGTGGAGAGACCGCAGAACTGGTGAAGGAGAGGTTCGCCTTCTTTTATGTATTCCCCGAGCGGCGGCGGCGGCTTCTTAGTGGGGCAGCATCCAGCGTCGGGGAAGTAAGCGCTGTTGTGACGTCGGCATCCTTCCTTCTCCCTTACACTTATGGGACGGTATGGAGTAACAGCGTCTTTCTCTTTTGTTCTTACAGGATTAAATGGAGCTCTTGATAAATTAATTTTTATTAATTTACCTGGAGCTTTACAATTTATTACATTTTATATTTATGTACGAAATCTTTTAATAAACGTATTATGGCATCCCTTTTCCTTATATGGTAAGTATTTTATATAGGATTTATTATTTATTAAGATTTTAAAAAATATCGGAATATATATATATATATATGTATACATATATACATATATATATATGTTTGAACGGGAAAGATTTTATTAGAATATCTTTTAGTTTGTTTATAACGTATTTTATATAATTGATAATATTCATGCATATTGTTCGTTGATAATGTTGGTTTGTAAAAATACTTAATATCGTTAAGGATTATTTAACAATAGTTTTACTTAACTAATTAGGTTTTCTATGTAATAAATGTTGCCTAAAATACGCGTATAGTTATTGCATAATATTTTATAATAAAAGTATAAGTTCGTGCTGATGAACTATGGTTCCTTGTTTAATTAAAATACATTTTTATTAATAATCGCTGGATCATAATAATGGTAGTTAGTGCGCGGCGAATAAAGATACAGCGCAAAAGGGGGATAAATAGCGGTGTCCTATTACTTACAGGATGTTTAGGTTATGAAGATACGCGATATTCCGAGAAGCCATATTGAATTTAATAATAATATTGGTGGAACGTCATTTTTGGAGCTGACCGTTTGCCTTGTGACGACTGTCGTGGCGATGCTGGATGATGCAAGGTTTAAGTGCATGCGTACTGAGATATTGGTGGAACTGTCATAGTGGGTTCCTCCTTAAGGAAGCATGTACTGGGATAAAAGGGGATGTCTATAGGAGGTGTCATGGCGTCCTATAGGATCACGGGGGTTCCCGGGGAATTCTATGATGTTGGTGGGAATACAATATGGCGGTTGTCGGCCATCTTTACGGCGGAAACCATTATGGTAGCCTTCTTAGGTGAAGCATGCATGAGAGTACACTATAGGTATACTGTAACACGGTGTATCCGTGGATTTGCAAGTTTTTCGGTTTTTTGGGAGAAATAATGGCGCTAGGGCCCGCGAGTTTGGTTTATATGAAAGAGGGAATTATTTGGGAAATTTTGACACCCGCGGGACCGCGGTACGATTTTTGGTTTTGAGGGAAACGAATTTCGCGGGTCGAACAGGAGTATCAGGAGAACATGCCGTTATAGGAGGTCGAAGCAAGTATCTCTTCTTTTTAAAAATCGAAAATAAATAGTTCTAATTGTCTCAAAATTATGGGAAAGGTATGGTTGGAATCGGGATTTTCTTCTTTTTAATACAGCGGGTGGTTGAACTTATTTTAACCTAGTTTTAACCATGTTTTAAATGATTTTAACGTGATTGGTTAGTCCTAAAAATATGGCGCTCAGGGCGTTGTTAACTACTAAGTATACTGTTTAATATTGGAAAACTTGGATTTTGAAAAGTTATATTTTAACTTGTTTTTGAGTATCTTCTAGAAGAACGAATTATTATTATGATTTCGTCTTTATTTCTTTATTAACCCGCGTCATAAAATCCTTCTTTCACTACCGCGAAACCCGTTTCCGCGGTTCCGCGATGTAATTCGCGGACCCGCGAATCATAATTATTAACCCTAAATTCTTATTTCACCCACCCGCGGAACCTTCATTATGAAACCGCGGAATTACGTAATCCGCGAGGCCGCGGTACACTCGCGACCCCGCGACTTCCCTTTACATAGAGTATATCCTTGTCCTACCCTCACTTGGCCTAACCTTCTCTCTCTTACTCACAGGCCCTATGGCTAATGGATGCTACGTGACTTTTCACCAACTTACTTTATTACCCCTCGAGTCGAGCAAGGCATTTTCCCTAATTACTTTATTGCCCCTCGAGTCGAGCGAGCATTTCTTTCGAGACGCTTTCCAGAAAACCCTTGAATTGTTTTATTGCCTCTTGAAGCGAGCAAGCGCTCTTTTACAACATAAGCCTCTTTGTGTACTCTTTACTATTTTTGGACATACAATAGAAGACACTATTCAGATACTTTTCCCGAACTTTCCCAGCATATGTACCCGTCTCTCTCACACTCGTCGCGTCTCTCTCATCGACGCGCCGCCATGATGCAAGCCACGTGCTGCACGTAGGCTTCTACGAAATAACAATTTGAACAATACCACGTAATACTTAGAGATAAACAAATCTCTGTCGCGCCATCATTATCGCGTAGCCTAAACATCCGCTCCAATATATAATATCACGTATCACTCCTTCGGCCCTTTGTCCTCTACCCGCTATTACTATTATTATTATTATTATTATTAATATTAGTCACACGTAAAATACGTAGGAATGAACTAACATACACATTAGTTAACAAATTCTTTATTTAACAATACAATAATAAAAAAATAAAATCTACTTAAGGAATACAATAAATATTATTAAGTAATATTAAATATTATAAATAATTCACGAATACATCTCATAAATAATTAAACAATAAATTGCGACTTCATATATAATCCTCGCGTTCATTAAGAACAAATAAACGCACAATATCGATACGCATAATAATTAAATAAGAACTGCGTTTTAATAATTATTACACGCAACTTTTACACATCCATGTTTACATTCTTTTATTAAATTCCTCGTATGAATGGATAAATGTTGAAACATTTATCCATTTTTAATCATAATAATACATCAGGAATACATTATCTTCATTCTTAACAATTTAATATTATATCGAGTCCGATTCCACGATGCGCATAAAGGAGAAAAATAAGTCGACAACCAAATTTACATAAAATTATATACTTTATTCAAAAACCAATTGTTATAACAAATTGTAAGACTAACGATAATTTAAAACATTAATTTATCGTCGGTCAACCTTCGAATATTAACCTGTAAACTTATTCAAAATTAAGATAATCGTTTGTTGTAACAATAATTTAACGACTGCCAGTTAAATGGCAATGCTGGCTGGCCAGCCAGCCAGCCAGCCAGCCAGCCAGCCAGCCAGCCAGCCAGCCAGCCAGCCAGCCAGCCAGCCAGCCAGCCAGCCAGCCAGCCAGCCAGCCAGCCAGTCAGCCAGTCAGCCAGTCAGCCAGTCAGCCAGTCAGCCAGTCAGCCAGTCAGCCAGTCAGCCAGTCAGCCAGCCAGCCAGCCAGCCAGCCAGCCAGCCAGCCAGTCAGCCAGTCAGCCAGTCAGCCAGTCAGCCAGTCAGCCAGTCAGCCAGTCAGCCAGTCAGCCAGTCCGCCAGTCAGCCAGTCAGCCAGTCAGCCAGTCAGCCAGTCCGCCAGTCCGCCAGTAGGCCAGTCCGCCAGTCAGCCAGTCAGCCAGTCAGCCAGTCCGCCAGTCAGCCAGTCCGCCAGTCAGCCAGTCAGCCAGCCAGCCAGTCCGCCAGTCCGCCAGTCAGCCAGTCCGCCAGCCAGCCAGTCAGCCAGTCCGCCAGTCAGCCAGTCAGCCAGCCAGCCAGTCAGCCAGTCCGCCAGTCCGCCAGTCAGCCAGTCAGCCAGTCAGCCAGTCCGCCAGTCCTCCAGTCCGCCAGTCAGCCAGTCAGCCAGTCAGCCAGTCAGCCAGTCAGCCAGTCAGCCAGTCAGCCAGTCAGCCAGTCAGCCAGTCAGCCAGTCAGCCAGTCAGCCAGTCAGCCAGTCAGCCAGTCAGCCAGTCAGCCAGTCAGCCAGTCAGCCAGTCATCCAGTCAGCCAGTCAGCCAGTCAGCCAGTCAGCCAGTCAGCCAGCCAGCCAGCCAGCCAGTCAGCCAGCCAGCCAGCCAGCCAGCCAGCCAGCCAGCCAGCCAGCCAGCCAGTCAGTCATTCAGTCAGCCAGCCAGCCAGCCAGCCAGTCAGTCATTCAGTCAGCCAGCCAGCCAGCCAGCCAGCCAGCCAGCCAGCCAGCCAGCCAGCCAGCCAGCCAGCCAGCCAGCCAGCCAGCCAGCCAGCCAGCCAGCCAGCCAGCCAGCCAGCCAGCCAGCCAGCCAGCCAGACAGCCAGCCAGCCAGCCAGCCAGCCAGCCAGCCAGCCAGCCAGCCAGCCAGCCAGCCAGCCAGCCAGCCAGCCAGCCAGCCAGCCAGCCAGTCAGTCAGTCATTCAGTCAGCCAGCCAGCCAGCCAGCCAGCCAGCCAGCCAGTCAGCCAGCCAGCCAGCCAGCCAGCCAGCCAGCCAGCCAGCCAGCCAGCCAGCCAGCCAGTCAGTCATTCAGTCAGCCAGCCAGCTAGCCAGCCAGCCAGCCAGCCAGCCAGTCAGTCATTCAGTCAGCCAGCCAGCCAGCCAGTCATTCAGTCAGCCAGCCAGCCAGCCAGCCAGCCAGCCAGCCAGCCAGCCAGCCAGTCAGTCATTCAGTCAGCCAGCCAGCCAGCCAGCCAGCCAGCCAGCCAGTCAGTCATTCAGTCAGCCAGCCAGCCAGCCAGCCAGCCAGCCAGCCAGCCAGTCAGTCATTCAGTCAGTCATTCAGTCAGTCATTCAGTCAGTCATTCAGTCAGTCATTCAGTCAGTCATTCAGTCAGTCATTCAGTCAGTCATTCAGTCAGTCATTCAGTCAGTCATTCAGTCAGTCATTCAGTCAGTCATTCAGTCATTCAGTCAGTCATTCAGTCAGTCATTCAGTCAGTCATTCAGTCAGTCATTCAGTCAGTCATTCAATCAGTCATTCAGTCAGTCATTCAGTCAGTCATTCAGTCAGTCATTCAGTCAGTCATTCAGTCAGTCATTCAGTCAGTCATTCAGTCAGTCATTCAGTCAGTCATTCAGTCAGTCATTCAGTCAGTCATTCAGTCAGTCATTCAGTCAGTCATTCAGTCAGTCATTCAGTCAGTCATTCAGTCAGTCATTCAGTCAGTCATTCAGTCAGTCATTCAGTCAGTCATTCAGTCAGTCATTTAGTCAGTCATTCAGTCAGTCATTCAGTCAGTCATTCAGTCAGTCATTCAGTCAGTCATTCAGTCAGTCATTCAGTCAGTCATTCAGTCAGTCATTCAGTCAGTCATTCAGTCAGTCATTCAGTCAGTCATTCAGTCAGTCATTCAGTCAGTCATTCAGTCAGTCATTCAGTCAGTCATTCAGTCAGTCATTCAGTCAGTCATTCAGTCAGTCATTCAGTCAGTCATTCAGTCAGTCATTCAGTCAGTCATTCAGTCAGTCATTCAGTCAGTCATTCAGTCAGTCATTCAGTCAGTCATTCAGTCAGTCATTCAGTCAGTCATTCAGTCAGTCATTCAGTCAGTCATTCAGTCCGTCATTCAGTCAGTCATTCAGTCAGTCATTCAGTCAGTCATTCAGTCAGTCATTCAGTCAGTCAGCCAGCCAGCCAGCCAGCCAGCCAGCGAGCCAGCCAGCCAGCCAGCCAGCCAGCCAGCCAGCCAGTCAGTCATTCAGTCAGCCAGCCAGCCAGCCAGCCAGCCAGCCAGCCAGCCAGCCAGCCAGCCAGCCAGCCAGCCAGCCAGCCAGCCAGCCAGTCAGTCATTCAGTCAGCCAGCCAGCCAGCCAGCCAGTCAGCCATTCAGTCAGCCAGCCAGCCAGCCAGCCAGCCAGCCAGTCAGTCATTCAGTCAGCCAGCCAGCCAGCCAGCCAGTCAGCCAGCCAGCCAGCCAGCCAGCCAGCCAGCCAGCCAGCCAGTCAGCCAGCCAGCCAGCCAGTCAGTCATTCAGTCAGCCAGCCAGCCAGCCAGCCAGCCAGCCAGTCAGTCATTCAGTCAGCCAGCCAGCCAGCCAGCCAGCCAGCCAGCCAGTCAGTCATTCAGTCAGCCAGCCAGCCAGCCAGCCAGCCAGCCAGCCAGTCAGTCATTCAGTCAGCCAGCCAGCCAGCCAGCCAGCCAGCCAGCCAGCCAGCCAGCCAGCCAGGCAGCCAGTCAGTCATTCAGTCAGCCAGCCATCCAGCCAGCCAGCCAGCCAGCCAGTCAGTCATTCAGTCAGTCATTCAGTCAGTCATTCAGTCAGTCATTCAGTCAGTCATTTAGTCAGTCATTCAGTCAGTCATTCAGTCAGTCATTCAGTCAGTCATTCAGTCAGTCATTCAGTCAGTCATTCAGTCAGTCATTCAGTCAGTCATTCAGTCAGTCATTCAGTCAGTCATTCAGTCAGTCATTCAGTCAGTCATTCAGTCAGTCATTCAGTCAGTCATTCAGTCAGTCATTCAGTCAGTCATTCAGTCAGTCATTCAGTCAGTCATTCAGTCAGTCATTCAGTCAGTCATTCAGTCAGTCATTCAGTCAGTCATTCAGTCAGTCATTCAGTCAGTCATTCAGTCAGTCATTCAGTCATTCATTCAGTCAGTCATTCAGTCAGTCATTCAGTCAGTCAGTCATTCAGTCAGTCATTCAGTCAGTCATTCAGTCAGTCATTCAGTCAGTCATTCAGTCAGTCATTCAGTCAGTCATTCAGTCAGTCATTCAGTCAGTCATTCAGTCAGTCATTCAGTCAGTCATTCAGTCAGTCATTCAGTCAGTCATTCAGTCAGTCATTCAGTCAGTCATTCAGTCAGTCATTCAGTCAGTCATTCAGTCAGTCATTCAGTCAGTCATTCAGTCAGTCATTCAGTCAGTCATTCAGTCAGTCATTCAGTCAGTCATTCAGTCAGTCATTCAGTCAGTCATTCAGTCAGTCATTCAGTCAGTCATTCAGTCAGTCATACATTCAGTCACTCAGTCAGTCATTCAGTCAGTCATTCAGTCAGTCATTCAGTCAGTCATTCAGTCAGTCATTCAGTCAGTCATTCAGTCCGTCATTCAGTCCGTCATTCAGTCAGTCATTCAGTCAGTCATTCAGTCAGTCATTCAGTCAGTCATTCAGTCAGTCATTCAGTCAGTCATTCAGTCAGTCATTCAGTCAGTCATTCAGTCAGTCATTCAGTCAGTCATTCAGTCAGTCATTCAGTCAGTCATTCAGTCAGTCATTCAGTCAGTCATTCAGTCAGTCATTCAGTCAGTCATTCAGTCAGTCATTCAGTCAGTCATTCAGTCAGTCATTCAGTCAGTCATTCAGTCAGTCATTCAGTCATTCATTCAGTCAGTCATTCAGTCATTCAGTCATTCATTCAGTCAGTCATTCAGTCAGTCATTCAGTCAGTCATTCAGTCAGTCATTCATTCAGTCATTCAGTCAGTCATTCAGTCAGTCATTCAGTCAGTCATTCAGTCAGTCATTCAGTCAGTCATTCAGTCAGTCATTCAGTCAGTCATTCAGTCAGTCACTCAGTCAGTCATTCAGTCATTCAGTCAGTCATTCAGTCAGTCATTCAGTCAGTCATTCAGTCAGTCATTCAGTCAGTCATTCAGTCAGTCATTCAGTCAGTCATTCAGTCCGTCATTCAGTCAGTCATTCAGTCAGTCATTCAGTCAGTCATTCAGCCAGTCATGCAGTCAGTCATTCAGTCAGTCATTCAGTCGGTCATTCAGTCAGTCATCCAGTCAGTCATTCAGTCAGTCATTCAGTCAGTCATTCAGTCAGTCATTCAGTCAGTCATTCAGTCAGTCATTCAGTCAGTCATTCAGTCAGTCATTCAGTCAGGCATTCAGTCAGTCATTCAGTCAGTCATTCAGTCAGTCATTCAGTCAGTCATTCAGTCAGTCATGCAGTCAGTCATTCAGTCAGACATTCAGTCAGTCATTCAGTAAGTCATGCAGTCAGTCATTCAGTCAGTCATTCAGTCAGTCATGCAGTCAGTCATGCAGTCAGTCATGCAGTCAGTCATGCAGTCAGTCATGCAGTCAGTCATGCAGTCAGTCATTCAGTCAGTCATTCAGTCAGTCATTCAGTCAGTCATTCAGTCAGTCATGCAGTCAGTCATTCAGTCAGTCATTCAGTCAGTCATGCAGTCAGTCATTCAGTCAGTCATTCAGTCAGTCATTCAGTCAGTCATTCAGTCAGTCATTCAGTCAGTCATTCAGTCAGTCATTCAGTCAGTCATTCAGTCAGTCATCCAGTCAATCATTCAGTCAGTCATTCAGTCAGTCATTCAGTCAGTCATTCAGTCAGCCATTCAGTCAGTCATTCAGTCAGTCATTCAGTCAGTCATTCAGTCAGTCATTCAGTCAGTCATTCAGTCAGTCATTCAGTCAGTCATTCAGTCAGTCATTCAGTCAGTCATTCAGTCAGTCATTCAGTCAGTCATTCAGTCAGTCATTCAGTCAGTCATTCAGTCAGTCATTCAGTCAGTCATTCAGTCAGACATTCAGTCAGTCATTCAGTCAGTCATTCAGTCAGACATTCAGTCAGTCATTCAGTCAGTCATTCAGTCATTCATTCAGTCAGTCATTCAGTCATTCATTCAGTCAGTCATTCAGTCAGTCATTCAGTCAGTCATTCAGTCAGTCATTCAGTCAGTCATTCAGTAAGTCATTCAGTCAGTCATTCAGTCAGTCATTCAGTCAGTCATTCAGTCAGTCATTCAGTCAGTCATTCAGTCAGTCATTCAGTCAGTCATTCAGTCAGTCATTCAGTCAGTCATTCAGTCAGTCATTCAGTCAGTCATTCAGTCAGTCATTCAGTCAGTCATTCAGTCAGTCATTCAGTCAGTCATTCAGTCAGACATTCAGTCAGTCATTCAGTCAGTCATTCAGTCAGACATTCAGTCAGTCATTCAGTGAGTCATTCAGTCATTCATTCAGTCAGTCATTCAGTCATTCATTCAGTCAGTCATTCAGTCAGTCATTCAGTCAGTCATTCAGTCAGTCATTCAGTCAGTCATTCAGTCAGTCATTCAGTCAGTCATTCAGTCAGTCACTCAGTCAGTCATTCAGTCAGTCATTCAGTCAGTCATTCAGTCAGTCATTCAGTCAGTCATTCAGTCAGTCATTCAGTCAGTCATTCAGTCAGTCATTCAGTCAGTCATTCAGTCCGTCATTCAGTCAGTCATTCAGTCAGTCATTCAGTCAGTCATTCAGTCAGTCATTCAGTCAGTCATTCAGTCAGTCATTCAGTCAGTCATTCAGTCAGTCATTCAGTCAGTCATTCAATCAGTTATTCAGTCCGTCATTCAGTCCGTCATTCAGTCAGTCATTCAGTCAGTCATTCAGTCAGTCATTCAGTCAGTCATTCAGTCAGTCATTCAGTCAGTCATTCAGTCAGTCATTCAGTCAGTCATTCAGTCAGTCATTCAGTCAGTCATTCAGTCAGTCATTCAGTCAGTCATTCAGTCAGTCATTCAGTCAGTCATTCAGTCAGTCATTCAGTCAGTCATTCAGTCAGTCATTCAGTCAGTCATTCAGTCAGTCATTCAGTCAGTCATTCAGTCAGTCATTCAGTCAGTCATTCAGTCAGTCATTCAGTCAGTCATTCAGTCAGTCATTCAGTCAGACACTCAGTCAGTCATTCAGTCAGTCATTCAGTCAGTCATGCAGTCAGTCATTCAGTCAGACATTCAGTCAGTCATTCAGTCAGTCATGCAGTCAGTCATTCAGTCAGTCATTCAGTCAGTCATGCAGTCAGTCATGCAGTCAGTCATGCAGTCAGTCATGCAGTCAGTCATGCAGTCAGTCATGCAGTCAGTCATTCAGTCAGTCATTCAGTCAGTCATTCAGTCAGTCATTCAGTCAGTCATGCAGTCAGTCATTCAGTCAGTCATTCAGTCAGTCATGCAGTCAGTCATTCAGTCAGTCATTCAGTCAGTCATTCAGTCAGTCAGTCATTCAGTCAGTCATTCAGTCAGTCATTCAGTCAGTCATTCAGTCAGTCATTCAGTCAGTCATTCAGTCAGTCATTCAGTCAGTCATTCAGTCAGTCATTCAGTCAGTCATTCAGTCAGTCATTCAGTCAGTCATTCAGTCAGTCATTCAGTCAGTCATTCAGTCAGTCATTCAGTCAGTCATTCAGTCAGTCATTCAGTCAGTCATTCAGTCAGTCATTCAGTCAGTCATTCAGTCAGTCATTCAGTCAGTCATTCAGTCAGTCATTCAGTCAGTCATTCAGTCAGTCATCCAGTCAATCATTCAGTCAGTCATTCAGTCAGTCATTCAGTCAGTCATTCAGTCAGCCATTCAGTCAGTCATTCAGTCAGTCATTCAGTCCGTCATTCAGTCAGTCATTCAGTCAGTCATTCAGTCAGTCATTCAGTCAGTCATTCAGTCAGTCATTCAGTCAGTCATTCAGTCAGTCATTCAGTCAGTCATTCAGTCAGTCATTCAGTCAGTCATTCAGTCAGTCATTCAGTCAGTCATTCAGTCAGTCATTCAGTCAGTCATTCAGTCAGTCATTCAGTCAGTCATTCAGTCAGTCATTCAGTCAGTCATTCAGTCAGACATTCAGTCAGTCATTCAGTCAGTCATTCAGTCATTCATTCAGTCAGTCATTCAGTCATTCATTCAGTCAGTCATTCAGTCAGTCATTCAGTCAGTCATTCAGTCAGTCATTCAGTCAGTCATTCAGTCAGTCATTCAGTCAGTCATTCAGTCAGTCATTCAGTCAGTCATTCAGTCAGTCATTCAGTCAGTCATTCAGTCAGTCATTCAGTCAGTCATTCAGTCAGTCATTCAGTCAGTCATTCAGTCAGTCATTCAGTCAGTCACTCAGTCAGTCATTCAGTCAGTCATTCAGTCAGTCATTCAGTCAGTCATTCAGTCAGTCATTCAGTCAGTCATTCAGTCAGTCATTCAGTCAGTCATTCAGTCCGTCATTCAGTCAGTCATTCAGTCAGTCATTCAGTCAGTCATTCAGTCAGTCATTCAGTCAGTCATGCAGTCAGTCATTCAGTCAGTCATTCAGTCAGTCATTCAGTCAGTCATTCAGTCAGTCATTCAGTCAGTCATTCAGTCAGTCATTCAGTCAGTTATTCAGTCAGTCATTCAGTCAGTCATTCAGTCAGTCATTCAGTCAGTCATTCAGTCAGTCATTCAGTCAGTCATTCAGTCAGTCAGTCATTCAGTCAGTCATTCAGTCAGTCATTCAGTCAGTCATTCAGTCAGTCAGTCAGTCATTCAGTCAGTCATTCAGTCAGTCATTCAGTCAGTCATTCAGTCAGTCATTCAGTCAGTCATTCAGTCAGTCATTCAGTCAGTCATTCAGTCAGTCATTCAGTCAGTCATTCAGTCAGTCATTCAGTCAGTCATTCAGTCAGTCATTCAGTCAGTCATTCAGTCAGTCATTCAGTCAGTCATTCAGTCAGTCATTCAGTCAGTCATTCAGTCAGTCATTCAGTCAGTCATTCAGTCAGTCATTCAGTCAGTCATTCAGTCAGTCATTCAGTCAGTCATCCATTCAGTCACTCAGTCAGTCATGCAGTCAGTCATTCAGTCAGTCATTCAGTCAGTCATTCAGTCAGTCATTCAGTCAGTCATTCAGTCCGTCATTCAGTCAGTCATTCAGTCAGTCATTCAGTCAGTCATTCAGTCAGTCATTCAGTCAGTCATTCAGTCAGTCATTCAGTCAGTCATTCAGTCAGTCATTCAGTCAGTCATTCAGTCAGTCATTCAGTCAGTCATTCAGTCAGTCATTCAGTCAGTCATTCAGTCAGTCATTCAGTCAGTCATTCAGTCAGTCATTCAGTCAGTCATTCAGTCAGTCATTCAGTCATTCATTCAGTCAGTCATTCAGTCATTCAGTCATTCATTCAGTCAGTCATTCAGTCAGTCATTCAGTCAGTCATTCAGTCAGTCATTCAGTCAGTCATTCAGTCAGTCATTCAGTCAGTCATTCAGTCAGTCATTCAGTCAGTCATTCAGTCAGTCACTCAGTCAGTCATTCAGTCATTCAGTCAGTCATTCAGTCAGTCATTCAGTCAGTCATTCAGTCAGTCATTCAGTCAGTCATTCAGTCAGTCATTCAGTCAGTCATTCAGTCAGTCATTCAGTCAGTCATTCAGTCAGTCATTCAGTCAGTCATTCAGTCCGTCATTCAGTCAGTCATTCAGTCAGTCATTCAGTCAGTCATTCAGCCAGTCATGCAGTCAGTCATTCAGTCAGTCATTCAGTCAGTCATTCAGTCAGTCATTCAGTCAGTCATTCAGTCAGTCATTCAGTCAGTCATTCAGTCAGTCATTCAGTCAGTCATTCAGTCAGTCATTCAGTCAGTCATTCAGTCAGTCATTCAGTCAGGCATTCAGTCAGTCATTCAGTCAGTCATTCAGTCAGTCATTCAGTCAGTCATTCAGTCAGTCATGCAGTCAGTCATTCAGTCAGACATTCAGTCAGTCATTCAGTAAGTCATGCAGTCAGTCATTCAGTCAGTCATGCAGTCAGTCATGCAGTCAGTCATGCAGTCAGTCATGCAGTCAGTCATGCAGTCAGTCATGCAGTCAGTCATTCAGTCAGTCATTCAGTCAGTCATTCAGTCAGTCATTCAGTCAGTCATGCAGTCAGTCATTCAGTCAGTCATTCAGTCAGTCATGCAGTCAGTCATTCAGTCAGTCATTCAGTCAGTCATTCAGTCAGTCAGTCATTCAGTCAGTCATTCAGTCAGTCATTCAGTCAGTCATTCAGTCAGTCATTCAGTCAGTCATTCAGTCAGTCATTCAGTCAGTCATTCAGTCAGTCATTCAGTCAGTCATTCAGTCAGTCATTCAGTCAGTCATTCAGTCAGTCATTCAGTCAGTCATTCAGTCAGTCATTCAGTCAGTCATTCAGTCAGTCATTCAGTCAGTCATTCAGTCAGTCATTCAGTCAGTCATTCAGTCAGTCATTCAGTCAGTCATTCAGTCAGTCATTCAGTCAGTCATTCAGTCAGTCATTCAGTCAGTCATTCAGTCAGTCATTCAGTCAGTCATTCAGTCAGTCATTCAGTCAGTCATTCAGTCAGTCATTCAGTCAGTCATTCAGTCAGTCATTCAGTCAGTCATTCAGTCAGTCATTCAGTCAGTCATTCAGTCAGTCATTCAGTCAGTCATTCAGTCAGTCATCCAGTCAATCATTCAGTCAGTCATTCAGTCAGTCATTCAGTCAGTCATTCAGTCAGCCATTCAGTCAGTCATTCAGTCAGTCATTCAGTCAGTCATTTAGTCAGTCATTCAGTCAGTCATTCAGTCAGTCATTCAGTCAGTCATTCAGTCAGTCATTCAGTCAGTCATTCAGTCAGTCATTCAGTCAGTCATTCAGTCAGTCATTCAGTCAGACATTCAGTCAGTCATTCAGTCAGTCATTCAGTCAGACATTCAGTCAGTCATTCAGTCAGTCATTCAGTCATTCATTCAGTCAGTCATTCAGTCATTCATTCAGTCAGTCATTCAGTCAGTCATTCAGTCAGTCATTCAGTCAGTCATTCAGTCAGTCATTCAGTCAGTCATTCAGTCAGTCATTCAGTCAGTCATTCAGTCAGTCATTCAGTCAGTCATTCAGTCAGTCATTCAGTCAGTCATTCAGTCAGTCATTCAGTCAGTCATTCAGTCAGTCATTCAGTCAGTCATTCAGTCAGTCATTCAGTCAGTCATTCAGTCAGACATTCAGTCAGTCATTCAGTCAGTCATTCAGTCAGACATTCAGTCAGTCATTCAGTCAGTCATTCAGTCATTCATTCAGTCAGTCATTCAGTCAGTCATTCAGTCAGTCATTCAGTCAGTCATTCAGTCAGTCATTCAGTCAGTCATTCAGTCAGTCATTCAGTCAGTCACTCAGTCAGTCATTCAGTCAGTCATTCAGTCAGTCATTCAGTCAGTCATTCAGTCAGTCATTCAGTCAGTCATTCAGTCAGTCATTCAGTCAGTCATTCAGTCCGTCATTCAGTCAGTCATTCAGTCAGTCATTCAGTCAGTCATTCAGTCAGTCATTCAGTCAGTCATGCAGTCAGTCATTCAGTCAGTCATTCAGTCAGTCATTCAGTCAGTCATTCAGTCAGTCATTCAGTCAGTCATTCAGTCAGTCATTCAGTCAGTCATTCAGTCAGTCATTCAGTCAGTCATTCAGTCAGTCATTCAGTCAGTCATTCAGTCAGTCATTCAGTCAGTCAGTCATTCAGTCAGTCATTCAGTCAGTCATTCAGTCAGTCATTCAGTCAGTCAGTCAGTCATTCAGTCAGTCATTCAGTCAGTCATTCAGTCAGTCATTCAGTCAGTCATTCAGTCAGTCATTCAGTCAGTCATTCAGTCAGTCATTCAGTCAGTCATTCAGTCAGTCATTCAGTCAGTCATTCAGTCAGTCATTCAGTCAGTCATTCAGTCAGTCATTCAGTCAGTCATTCAGTCAGTCATTCAGTCAGTCATTCAGTCAGTCATTCAGTCAGTCATTCAGTCAGTCATTCAGTCAGTCATTCAGTCAGTCATTCAGTCAGTCATTCAGTCAGTCATTCAGTCAGTCATTCAGTCAGTCATCCATTCAGTCACTCAGTCAGTCATGCAGTCAGTCATTCAGTCAGTCATTCAGTCAGTCATTCAGTCAGTCATTCAGTCAGTCATTCAGTCCGTCATTCAGTCAGTCATTCAGTCAGTCATTCAGTCAGTCATTCAGTCAGTCATTCAGTCAGTCATTCAGTCAGTCATTCAGTCAGTCATTCAGTCAGTCATTCAGTCAGTCATTCAGTCAGTCATTCAGTCAGTCATCCATTCAGTCACTCAGTCAGTCATGCAGTCAGTCATTCAGTCAGTCATTCAGTCAGTCATTCAGTCAGTCATTCAGTCAGTCATTCAGTCCGTCATTCAGTCCGTCATTCAGTCAGTCATTCAGTCAGTCATTCAGTCAGTCATTCAGTCAGTCATTCAGTCAGTCATTCAGTCAGTCATTCAGTCAGTCATTCAGTCAGTCATTCAGTCAGTCATTCAGTCAGTCATTCAGTCAGTCATTCAGTCAGTCATTCAGTCAGTCATTCAGTCAGTCATTCAGTCAGTCATTCAGTCAGTCATTCAGTCAGTCATTCAGTCAGTCATTCAGTCAGTCATTCAGTCAGTCATTCAGTCAGTCATTCAGTCAGTCATTCAGTCAGTCATTCAGTCATTCATTCAGTCAGTCATTCAGTCATTCAGTCATTCATTCAGTCAGTCATTCAGTCAGTCATTCAGTCAGTCATTCAGTCAGTCATTCATTCAGTCATTCAGTCAGTCATTCAGTCAGTCATTCAGTCAGTCATTCAGTCAGTCATTCAGTCAGTCATTCAGTCAGTCATTCAGTCAGTCACTCAGTCAGTCATTCAGTCATTCAGTCAGTCATTCAGTCAGTCATTCAGTCAGTCATTCAGTCAGTCATTCAGTCAGTCATTCAGTCAGTCATTCAGTCAGTCATTCAGTCAGTCATTCAGTCAGTCATTCAGTCAGTCATTCAGTCAGTCATTCAGTCCGTCATTCAGTCAGTCATTCAGTCAGTCATTCAGTCAGTCATTCAGCCAGTCATGCAGTCAGTCATTCAGTCAGTCATTCAGTCAGTCATTCAGTCAGTCATTCAGTCAGTCATTCAGTCAGTCATTCAGTCAGTCATTCAGTCAGTCATTCAGTCAGTCATTCAGTCAGTCATTCAGTCAGTCATTCAGTCAGTCATTCAGTCAGTCATTCAGTCAGGCATTCAGTCAGTCATTCAGTCAGTCATTCAGTCAGTCATTCAGTCAGTCATTCAGTCAGTCATGCAGTCAGTCATTCAGTCAGACATTCAGTCAGTCATTCAGTAAGTCATGCAGTCAGTCATTCAGTCAGTCATGCAGTCAGTCATGCAGTCAGTCATGCAGTCAGTCATGCAGTCAGTCATGCAGTCAGTCATGCAGTCAGTCATTCAGTCAGTCATTCAGTCAGTCATTCAGTCAGTCATTCAGTCAGTCATGCAGTCAGTCATTCAGTCAGTCATTCAGTCAGTCATGCAGTCAGTCATTCAGTCAGTCATTCAGTCAGTCATTCAGTCAGTCAGTCATTCAGTCAGTCATTCAGTCAGTCATTCAGTCAGTCATTCAGTCAGTCATTCAGTCAGTCATTCAGTCAGTCATTCAGTCAGTCATTCAGTCAGTCATTCAGTCAGTCATTCAGTCAGTCATTCAGTCAGTCATTCAGTCAGTCATTCAGTCAGTCATTCAGTCAGTCATTCAGTCAGTCATTCAGTCAGTCATTCAGTCAGTCATTCAGTCAGTCATTCAGTCAGTCATTCAGTCAGTCATTCAGTCAGTCATTCAGTCAGTCATTCAGTCAGTCATTCAGTCAGTCATTCAGTCAGTCATTCAGTCAGTCATTCAGTCAGTCATTCAGTCAGTCATTCAGTCAGTCATTCAGTCAGTCATTCAGTCAGTCATTCAGTCAGTCATTCAGTCAGTCATTCAGTCAGTCATTCAGTCAGTCATTCAGTCAGTCATTCAGTCAGTCATTCAGTCAGTCATTCAGTCAGTCATCCAGTCAATCATTCAGTCAGTCATTCAGTCAGTCATTCAGTCAGTCATTCAGTCAGCCATTCAGTCAGTCATTCAGTCAGTCATTCAGTCAGTCATTTAGTCAGTCATTCAGTCAGTCATTCAGTCAGTCATTCAGTCAGTCATTCAGTCAGTCATTCAGTCAGTCATTCAGTCAGTCATTCAGTCAGTCATTCAGTCAGTCATTCAGTCAGACATTCAGTCAGTCATTCAGTCAGTCATTCAGTCAGACATTCAGTCAGTCATTCAGTCAGTCATTCAGTCATTCATTCAGTCAGTCATTCAGTCATTCATTCAGTCAGTCATTCAGTCAGTCATTCAGTCAGTCATTCAGTCAGTCATTCAGTCAGTCATTCAGTAAGTCATTCAGTCAGTCATTCAGTCAGTCATTCAGTCAGTCATTCAGTCAGTCATTCAGTCAGTCATTCAGTCAGTCATTCAGTCAGTCATTCAGTCAGTCATTCAGTCAGTCATTCAGTCAGTCATTCAGTCAGTCATTCAGTCAGTCATTCAGTCAGTCATTCAGTCAGACATTCAGTCAGTCATTCAGTCAGTCATTCAGTCAGACATTCAGTCAGTCATTCAGTCAGTCATTCAGTCATTCATTCAGTCAGTCATTCAGTCATTCATTCAGTCAGTCATTCAGTCAGTCATTCAGTCAGTCATTCAGTCAGTCATTCAGTCAGTCATTCAGTCAGTCATTCAGTAAGTCATTCAGTCAGTCATTCAGTCAGTCACTCAGTCAGTCACTCAGTGAGTCATTCAGTCAGTCATTCAGTCAGTCATTCAGTCAGTCATTCAGTCAGTCATTCAGTCAGTCATTCAGTCAGTCATTCAGTCAGTCATTCAGTCAGTCATTCAGTCAGTCATTCAGTCCGTCATTCAGTCAGTCATTCAGTCAGTCATTCAGTCAGTCATTCAGTCAGTCATTCAGTCAGTCATTCAGTCAGTCATTCAGTCAGTCATTCAGTCAGTCATTCAGTCAGTCATTCAGTCAGTCATTCAGTCAGTCATTCAGTCAGTCATTCAGTCAGTCATTCAGTCAGTCATTCAGTCAGTCATTCAATCAGTTATTCAGTCCGTCATTCAGTCCGTCATTCAGTCAGTCATTCAGTCAGTCATTCAGTCAGTCATTCAGTCAGTCATTCAGTCAGTCATTCAGTCAGTCATTCAGTCAGTCATTCAGTCAGTCATTCAGTCAGTCATTCAGTCAGTCATTCAGTCAGTCATTAAGTCAGTCATTCAGTCAGTCATTCAGTCAGTCATTCAGTCAGTCATTCAGTCAGTCATTCAGTCAGTCATTCAGTCAGTCATTCAGTCAGTCATTCAGTCAGTCATTCAGTCAGTCATTCAGTCAGTCATTCAGTCAGTCATTCAGTCAGTCATTCAGTCAGTCATTCAGTCAGTCATTCAGTCAGTCATTCAGTCAGTCATTCAGTCAGTCATTCAGTCAGACACTCAGTCAGTCATTCAGTCAGTCATTCAGTCAGTCATGCAGTCAGTCATTCAGTCAGACATTCAGTCAGTCATTCAGTCAGTCATGCAGTCAGTCATTCAGTCAGTCATTCAGTCAGTCATGCAGTCAGTCATGCAGTCAGTCATGCAGTCAGTCATGCAGTCAGTCATGCAGTCAGTCATGCAGTCAGTCATTCAGTCAGTCATTCAGTCAGTCATTCAGTCAGTCATTCAGTCAGTCATGCAGTCAGTCATTCAGTCAGTCATTCAGTCAGTCATGCAGTCAGTCATTCAGTCAGTCATTCAGTCAGTCATTCAGTCAGTCAGTCATTCAGTCAGTCATTCAGTCAGTCATTCAGTCAGTCATTCAGTCAGTCATTCAGTCAGTCATTCAGTCAGTCATTCAGTCAGTCATTCAGTCAGTCATTCAGTCAGTCATTCAGTCAGTCATTCAGTCAGTCATTCAGTCAGTCATTCAGTCAGTCATTCAGTCAGTCATTCGGTCAGTCATTCAGTCAGTCATTCAGTCAGTCATTCAGTCAGTCATTCAGTCAGTCATTCAGTCAGTCATTCAGTCAGTCATTCAGTCAGTCATTCAGTCAGTCATCCAGTCAATCATTCAGTCAGTCATTCAGTCAGTCATTCAGTCAGTCATTCAGTCAGCCATTCAGTCAGTCATTCAGTCAGTCATTCAGTCCGTCATTCAGTCAGTCATTCAGTCAGTCATTCAGTCAGTCATTCAGTCAGTCATTCAGTCAGTCATTCAGTCAGTCATTCAGTCAGTCATTCAGTCAGTCATTCAGTCAGTCATTCAGTCAGTCATTCAGTCAGTCATTCAGTCAGTCATTCAGTCAGTCATTCAGTCAGTCATTCAGTCAGTCATTCAGTCAGTCATTCAGTCAGTCATTCAGTCAGTCATTCAGTCAGACATTCAGTCAGTCATTCAGTCAGTCATTCAGTCATTCATTCAGTCAGTCATTCAGTCATTCATTCAGTCAGTCATTCAGTCAGTCATTCAGTCAGTCATTCAGTCAGTCATTCAGTCAGTCATTCAGTCAGTCATTCAGTCAGTCATTCAGTCAGTCATTCAGTCAGTCATTCAGTCAGTCATTCAGTCAGTCATTCAGTCAGTCATTCAGTCAGTCATGCAGTCAGTCATTCAGTCAGTCATTCAGTCAGTCATTCAGTCAGTCACTCAGTCAGTCATTCAGTCAGTCATTCAGTCAGTCATTCAGTCAGTCATTCAGTCAGTCATTCAGTCAGTCATTCAGTCAGTCATTCAGTCAGTCATTCAGTCAGTCATTCAGTCAGTCATTCAGTCAGTCATTCAGTCAGTCATTCAGTCAGTCATTCAGTCAGTCATTCAGTCAGTCATTCAGTCAGTCATTCAGTCAGTCATTCAGTCAGACACTCAGTCAGTCATTCAGTCAGTCATTCAGTCAGTCATTCAGTCAGTCATTCAGTCAGTCATTCAGTCAGTCATTCAGTCAGTCATGCAGTCAGTCATTCAGTCAGTCATTCAGTCAGTCATTCAGTCAGTCATTCAGTCAGTCATGCAGTCAGTCATTCAGTCAGTCATTCAGTCAGTCATGCAGTCAGTCATTCAGTCAGTCATTCAGTCAGTCATTCAGTCAGTCATTCAGTCAGTCATTCAGTCAGTCATTCAGTCAGTCATTCAGTCAGTCATTCAGTCAGTCATTCAGTCAGTCATTCAGTCAGTCATTCAGTCAGTCATTCAGTCAGTCATTCAGTCAGTCATTCAGTCAGTCATTCAGTCAGTCATTCAGTCAGTCATTCAGTCAGTCATTCAGTCAGTCATTCAGTCAGTCATTCAGTCAGTCATTCAGTCAGTCATTCAGTCAGTCATCCATTCAGTCACTCAGTCAGTCATGCAGTCAGTCATTCAGTCAGTCATTCAGTCAGTCATTCAGTCAGTCATTCAGTCAGTCATTCAGTCCGTCATTCAGTCCGTCATTCAGTCAGTCATTCAGTCAGTCATTCAGTCAGTCATTCAGTCAGTCATTCAGTCAGTCATTCAGTCAGTCATTCAGTCAGTCATTCAGTCAGTCATTCAGTCAGTCATTCAGTCAGTCATTCAGTCAGTCATTCAGTCAGTCATTCAGTCAGTCATTCAGTCAGTCATTCAGTCAGTCATTCAGTCAGTCATTCAGTCAGTCATTCAGTCAGTCATTCAGTCAGTCATTCAGTCAGTCATTCAGTCAGTCATTCAGTCATTCATTCAGTCAGTCATTCAGTCATTCAGTCATTCATTCAGTCAGTCATTCAGTCAGTCATTCAGTCAGTCATTCAGTCAGTCATTCATTCAGTCATTCAGTCAGTCATTCAGTCAGTCATTCAGTCAGTCATTCAGTCAGTCATTCAGTCAGTCATTCAGTCAGTCATTCAGTCAGTCACTCAGTCAGTCATTCAGTCATTCAGTCAGTCATTCAGTCAGTCATTCAGTCAGTCATTCAGTCAGTCATTCAGTCAGTCATTCAGTCAGTCATTCAGTCAGTCATTCAGTCAGTCATTCAGTCAGTCATTCAGTCAGTCATTCAGTCCGTCATTCAGTCAGTCATTCAGTCAGTCATTCAGTCAGTCATTCAGCCAGTCATGCAGTCAGTCATTCAGTCAGTCATTCAGTCAGTCATTCAGTCAGTCATTCAGTCAGTCATTCAGTCAGTCATTCAGTCAGTCATTCAGTCAGTCATTCAGTCAGTCATTCAGTCAGTCATTCAGTCAGTCATTCAGTCAGTCATTCAGTCAGGCATTCAGTCAGTCATTCAGTCAGTCATTCAGTCAGTCATTCAGTCAGTCATTCAGTCAGTCATGCAGTCAGTCATTCAGTCAGACATTCAGTCAGTCATTCAGTAAGTCATGCAGTCAGTCATTCAGTCAGTCATGCAGTCAGTCATGCAGTCAGTCATGCAGTCAGTCATGCAGTCAGTCATGCAGTCAGTCATGCAGTCAGTCATTCAGTCAGTCATTCAGTCAGTCATTCAGTCAGTCATTCAGTCAGTCATGCAGTCAGTCATTCAGTCAGTCATTCAGTCAGTCATGCAGTCAGTCATTCAGTCAGTCATTCAGTCAGTCATTCAGTCAGTCAGTCATTCAGTCAGTCATTCAGTCAGTCATTCAGTCAGTCATTCAGTCAGTCATTCAGTCAGTCATTCAGTCAGTCATTCAGTCAGTCATTCAGTCAGTCATTCAGTCAGTCATTCAGTCAGTCATTCAGTCAGTCATTCAGTCAGTCATTCAGTCAGTCATTCAGTCAGTCATTCAGTCAGTCATTCAGTCAGTCATTCAGTCAGTCATTCAGTCAGTCATTCAGTCAGTCATTCAGTCAGTCATTCAGTCAGTCATTCAGTCAGTCATTCAGTCAGTCATTCAGTCAGTCATTCAGTCAGTCATTCAGTCAGTCATTCAGTCAGTCATTCAGTCAGTCATTCAGTCAGTCATTCAGTCAGTCATTCAGTCAGTCATTCAGTCAGTCATTCAGTCAGTCATTCAGTCAGTCATTCAGTCAGTCATCCAGTCAATCATTCAGTCAGTCATTCAGTCAGTCATTCAGTCAGTCATTCAGTCAGCCATTCAGTCAGTCATTCAGTCAGTCATTCAGTCAGTCATTTAGTCAGTCATTCAGTCAGTCATTCAGTCAGTCATTCAGTCAGTCATTCAGTCAGTCATTCAGTCAGTCATTCAGTCAGTCATTCAGTCAGTCATTCAGTCAGTCATTCAGTCAGACATTCAGTCAGTCATTCAGTCAGTCATTCAGTCAGACATTCAGTCAGTCATTCAGTCAGTCATTCAGTCATTCATTCAGTCAGTCATTCAGTCATTCATTCAGTCAGTCATTCAGTCAGTCATTCAGTCAGTCATTCAGTCAGTCATTCAGTCAGTCATTCAGTCAGTCATTCAGTCAGTCATTCAGTCAGTCATTCAGTCAGTCATTCAGTCAGTCATTCAGTCAGTCATTCAGTCAGTCATTCAGTCAGTCATTCAGTCAGTCATTCAGTCAGTCATTCAGTCAGTCATTCAGTCAGTCATTCAGTCAGTCATTCAGTCAGTCATTCAGTCAGTCATTCAGTCAGACATTCAGTCAGTCATTCAGTCAGTCATTCAGTCAGACATTCAGTCAGTCATTCAGTCAGTCATTCAGTCATTCATTCAGTCAGTCATTCAGTCAGTCATTCAGTCAGTCATTCAGTCAGTCATTCAGTCAGTCATTCAGTCAGTCATTCAGTCAGTCACTCAGTCAGTCATTCAGTCAGTCATTCAGTCAGTCATTCAGTCAGTCATTCAGTCAGTCATTCAGTCAGTCATTCAGTCAGTCATTCAGTCAGTCATTCAGTCCGTCATTCAGTCAGTCATTCAGTCAGTCATTCAGTCAGTCATTCAGTCAGTCATTCAGTCAGTCATGCAGTCAGTCATTCAGTCAGTCATTCAGTCAGTCATTCAGTCAGTCATTCAGTCAGTCATTCAGTCAGTCATTCAGTCAGTCATTCAGTCAGTCATTCAGTCAGTCATTCAGTCAGTCATTCAGTCAGTCATTCAGTCAGTCATTCAGTCAGTCATTCAGTCAGTCAGTCATTCAGTCAGTCATTCAGTCAGTCATTCAGTCAGTCATTCAGTCAGTCAGTCAGTCATTCAGTCAGTCATTCAGTCAGTCATTCAGTCAGTCATTCAGTCAGTCATTCAGTCAGTCATTCAGTCAGTCATTCAGTCAGTCATTCAGTCAGTCATTCAGTCAGTCATTCAGTCAGTCATTCAGTCAGTCATTCAGTCAGTCATTCAGTCAGTCATTCAGTCAGTCATTCAGTCAGTCATTCAGTCAGTCATTCAGTCAGTCATTCAGTCAGTCATTCAGTCAGTCATTCAGTCAGTCATTCAGTCAGTCATTCAGTCAGTCATTCAGTCAGTCATCCATTCAGTCACTCAGTCAGTCATGCAGTCAGTCATTCAGTCAGTCATTCAGTCAGTCATTCAGTCAGTCATTCAGTCAGTCATTCAGTCCGTCATTCAGTCAGTCATTCAGTCAGTCATTCAGTCAGTCATTCAGTCAGTCATTCAGTCAGTCATTCAGTCAGTCATTCAGTCAGTCATTCAGTCAGTCATTCAGTCAGTCATTCAGTCAGTCATTCAGTCAGTCATTCAGTCAGTCATCCATTCAGTCACTCAGTCAGTCATGCAGTCAGTCATTCAGTCAGTCATTCAGTCAGTCATTCAGTCAGTCATTCAGTCAGTCATTCAGTCCGTCATTCAGTCCGTCATTCAGTCAGTCATTCAGTCAGTCATTCAGTCAGTCATTCAGTCAGTCATTCAGTCAGTCATTCAGTCAGTCATTCAGTCAGTCATTCAGTCAGTCATTCAGTCAGTCATTCAGTCAGTCATTCAGTCAGTCATTCAGTCAGTCATTCAGTCAGTCATTCAGTCAGTCATTCAGTCAGTCATTCAGTCAGTCATTCAGTCAGTCATTCAGTCAGTCATTCAGTCAGTCATTCAGTCAGACACTCAGTCAGTCATTCAGTCAGTCATTCAGTCAGTCATTCAGTCAGTCATTCAGTCAGTCATTCAGTCAGTCATTCAGTCAGTCATGCAGTCAGTCATTCAGTCAGTCATTCAGTCAGTCATTCAGTCAGTCATTCAGTCAGTCATGCAGTCAGTCATTCAGTCAGTCATTCAGTCAGTCATGCAGTCAGTCATTCAGTCAGTCATTCAGTCAGTCATTCAGTCAGTCATTCAGTCAGTCATTCAGTCAGTCATTCAGTCAGTCATTCAGTCAGTCATTCAGTCAGTCATTCAGTCAGTCATTCAGTCAGTCATTCAGTCAGTCATTCAGTCAGTCATTCAGTCAGTCATTCAGTCAGTCATTCAGTCAGTCATTCAGTCAGTCATTCAGTCAGTCATTCAGTCAGTCATTCAGTCAGTCATTCAGTCAGTCATTCAGTCAGTCATTCAGTCAGTCATCCATTCAGTCACTCAGTCAGTCATGCAGTCAGTCATTCAGTCAGTCATTCAGTCAGTCATTCAGTCAGTCATTCAGTCAGTCATTCAGTCCGTCATTCAGTCCGTCATTCAGTCAGTCATTCAGTCAGTCATTCAGTCAGTCATTCAGTCAGTCATTCAGTCAGTCATTCAGTCAGTCATTCAGTCAGTCATTCAGTCAGTCATTCAGTCAGTCATTCAGTCAGTCATTCAGTCAGTCATTCAGTCAGTCATTCAGTCAGTCATTCAGTCAGTCATTCAGTCAGTCATTCAGTCAGTCATTCAGTCAGTCATTCAGTCAGTCATTCAGTCAGTCATTCAGTCATTCATTCAGTCAGTCATTCAGTCATTCAGTCATTCATTCAGTCAGTCATTCAGTCAGTCATTCAGTCAGTCATTCAGTCAGTCATTCATTCAGTCATTCATTCAGTCATTCAGTCAGTCATTCAGTCAGTCATTCAGTCAGTCATTCAGTCAGTCATTCAGTCAGTCATTCAGTCAGTCACTCAGTCAGTCATTCAGTCATTCAGTCAGTCATTCAGTCAGTCATTCAGTCAGTCATTCAGTCAGTCATTCAGTCAGTCATTCAGTCAGTCATTCAGTCAGTCATTCAGTCAGTCATTCAGTCAGTCATTCAGTCAGTCATTCAGTCCGTCATTCAGTCAGTCATTCAGTCAGTCATTCAGTCAGTCATTCAGCCAGTCATGCAGTCAGTCATTCAGTCAGTCATTCAGTCAGTCATTCAGTCAGTCATTCAGTCAGTCATTCAGTCAGTCATTCAGTCAGTCATTCAGTCAGTCATTCAGTCAGTCATTCAGTCAGTCATTCAGTCAGTCATTCAGTCAGTCATTCAGTCAGGCATTCAGTCAGTCATTCAGTCAGTCATTCAGTCAGTCATTCAGTCAGTCATTCAGTCAGTCATGCAGTCAGTCATTCAGTCAGACATTCAGTCAGTCATTCAGTAAGTCATGCAGTCAGTCATTCAGTCAGTCATGCAGTCAGTCATGCAGTCAGTCATGCAGTCAGTCATGCAGTCAGTCATGCAGTCAGTCATGCAGTCAGTCATTCAGTCAGTCATTCAGTCAGTCATTCAGTCAGTCATGCAGTCAGTCATTCAGTCAGTCATTCAGTCAGTCATTCAGTCAGTCATTCAGTCAGTCATTCAGTCAGTCATTCAGTCAGTCATTCAGTCAGTCATTCAGTCAGTCATTCAGTCAGTCATTCAGTCAGTCATTCAGTCAGTCATTCAGTCAGTCATTCAGTCAGTCATTCAGTCAGTCATTCAGTCAGTCATTCAGTCAGTCATTCAGTCAGTCATTCAGTCAGTCATTCAGTCAGTCATCCATTCAGTCACTCAGTCAGTCATGCAGTCAGTCATTCAGTCAGTCATTCAGTCAGTCATTCAGTCAGTCATTCAGTCAGTCATTCAGTCCGTCATTCAGTCAGTCATTCAGTCAGTCATTCAGTCAGTCATTCAGTCAGTCATTCAGTCAGTCATTCAGTCAGTCATTCAGTCAGTCATTCAGTCAGTCATTCAGTCAGTCATTCAGTCAGTCATTCAGTCAGTCATTCAGTCAGTCATTCAGTCAGTCATCCATTCAGTCACTCAGTCAGTCATGCAGTCAGTCATTCAGTCAGTCATTCAGTCAGTCATTCAGTCAGTCATTCAGTCAGTCATTCAGTCCGTCATTCAGTCCGTCATTCAGTCAGTCATTCAGTCAGTCATTCAGTCAGTCATTCAGTCAGTCATTCAGTCAGTCATTCAGTCAGTCATTCAGTCAGTCATTCAGTCAGTCATTCAGTCAGTCATTCAGTCAGTCATTCAGTCAGTCATTCAGTCAGTCATTCAGTCAGTCATTCAGTCAGTCATTCAGTCAGTCATTCAGTCAGTCATTCAGTCAGTCATTCAGTCAGTCATTCAGTCAGTCATTCAGTCAGTCATTCAGTCAGTCATTCAGTCAGTCATTCAGTCATTCATTCAGTCAGTCATTCAGTCATTCAGTCATTCATTCAGTCAGTCATTCAGTCAGTCATTCAGTCAGTCATTCAGTCAGTCATTCATTCAGTCATTCAGTCAGTCATTCAGTCAGTCATTCAGTCAGTCATTCAGTCAGTCATTCAGTCAGTCATTCAGTCAGTCATTCAGTCAGTCACTCAGTCAGTCATTCAGTCATTCAGTCAGTCATTCAGTCAGTCATTCAGTCAGTCATTCAGTCAGTCATTCAGTCAGTCATTCAGTCAGTCATTCAGTCAGTCATTCAGTCAGTCATTCAGTCAGTCATTCAGTCAGTCATTCAGTCCGTCATTCAGTCAGTCATTCAGTCAGTCATTCAGTCAGTCATTCAGCCAGTCATGCAGTCAGTCATTCAGTCAGTCATTCAGTCAGTCATTCAGTCAGTCATTCAGTCAGTCATTCAGTCAGTCATTCAGTCAGTCATTCAGTCAGTCATTCAGTCAGTCATTCAGTCAGTCATTCAGTCAGTCATTCAGTCAGTCATTCAGTCAGGCATTCAGTCAGTCATTCAGTCAGTCATTCAGTCAGTCATTCAGTCAGTCATTCAGTCAGTCATGCAGTCAGTCATTCAGTCAGACATTCAGTCAGTCATTCAGTAAGTCATGCAGTCAGTCATTCAGTCAGTCATGCAGTCAGTCATGCAGTCAGTCATGCAGTCAGTCATGCAGTCAGTCATGCAGTCAGTCATGCAGTCAGTCATTCAGTCAGTCATTCAGTCAGTCATTCAGTCAGTCATTCAGTCAGTCATGCAGTCAGTCATTCAGTCAGTCATTCAGTCAGTCATGCAGTCAGTCATTCAGTCAGTCATTCAGTCAGTCATTCAGTCAGTCAGTCATTCAGTCAGTCATTCAGTCAGTCATTCAGTCAGTCATTCAGTCAGTCATTCAGTCAGTCATTCAGTCAGTCATTCAGTCAGTCATTCAGTCAGTCATTCAGTCAGTCATTCAGTCAGTCATTCAGTCAGTCATTCAGTCAGTCATTCAGTCAGTCATTCAGTCAGTCATTCAGTCAGTCATTCAGTCAGTCATTCAGTCAGTCATTCAGTCAGTCATTCAGTCAGTCATTCAGTCAGTCATTCAGTCAGTCATTCAGTCAGTCATTCAGTCAGTCATTCAGTCAGTCATTCAGTCAGTCATTCAGTCAGTCATTCAGTCAGTCATTCAGTCAGTCATTCAGTCAGTCATTCAGTCAGTCATTCAGTCAGTCATTCAGTCAGTCATTCAGTCAGTCATTCAGTCAGTCATTCAGTCAGTCATTCAGTCAGTCATCCAGTCAATCATTCAGTCAGTCATTCAGTCAGTCATTCAGTCAGTCATTCAGTCAGCCATTCAGTCAGTCATTCAGTCAGTCATTCAGTCAGTCATTTAGTCAGTCATTCAGTCAGTCATTCAGTCAGTCATTCAGTCAGTCATTCAGTCAGTCATTCAGTCAGTCATTCAGTCAGTCATTCAGTCAGTCATTCAGTCAGACATTCAGTCAGTCATTCAGTCAGTCATTCAGTCAGACATTCAGTCAGTCATTCAGTCAGTCATTCAGTCATTCATTCAGTCAGTCATTCAGTCATTCATTCAGTCAGTCATTCAGTCAGTCATTCAGTCAGTCATTCAGTCAGTCATTCAGTCAGTCATTCAGTAAGTCATTCAGTCAGTCATTCAGTCAGTCATTCAGTCAGTCATTCAGTCAGTCATTCAGTCAGTCATTCAGTCAGTCATTCAGTCAGTCATTCAGTCAGTCATTCAGTCAGTCATTCAGTCAGTCATTCAGTCAGTCATTCAGTCAGTCATTCAGTCAGTCATTCAGTCAGTCATTCAGTCAGACATTCAGTCAGTCATTCAGTCAGTCATTCAGTCAGACATTCAGTCAGTCATTCAGTCAGTCATTCAGTCATTCATTCAGTCAGTCATTCAGTCATTCATTCAGTCAGTCATTCAGTCAGTCATTCAGTCAGTCATTCAGTCAGTCATTCAGTCAGTCATTCAGTCAGTCATTCAGTAAGTCATTCAGTCAGTCATTCAGTCAGTCACTCAGTGAGTCACTCAGTGAGTCATTCAGTCAGTCATTCAGTCAGTCATTCAGTCAGTCATTCAGTCAGTCATTCAGTCAGTCATTCAGTCAGTCATTCAGTCAGTCATTCAGTCAGTCATTCAGTCAGTCATTCAGTCCGTCATTCAGTCAGTCATTCAGTCAGTCATTCAGTCAGTCATTCAGTCAGTCATTCAGTCAGTCATTCAGTCAGTCATTCAGTCAGTCATTCAGTCAGTCATTCAGTCAGTCATTCAGTCAGTCATTCAGTCAGTCATTCAGTCAGTCATTCAGTCAGTCATTCAGTCAGTCATTCAATCAGTTATTCAGTCCGTCATTCAGTCCGTCATTCAGTCAGTCATTCAGTCAGTCATTCAGTCAGTCATTCAGTCAGTCATTCAGTCAGTCATTCAGTCAGTCATTCAGTCAGTCATTCAGTCAGTCATTCAGTCAGTCATTCAGTCAGTCATTCAGTCAGTCATTCAGTCAGTCATTAAGTCAGTCATTCAGTCAGTCATTCAGTCAGTCATTCAGTCAGTCATTCAGTCAGTCATTCAGTCAGTCATTCAGTCAGTCATTCAGTCAGTCATTCAGTCAGTCATTCAGTCAGTCATTCAGTCAGTCATTCAGTCAGTCATTCAGTCAGTCATTCAGTCAGTCATTCAGTCAGTCATTCAGTCAGTCATTCAGTCAGTCATTCAGTCAGTCATTCAGTCAGACACTCAGTCAGTCATTCAGTCAGTCATTCAGTCAGTCATGCAGTCAGTCATTCAGTCAGACATTCAGTCAGTCATTCAGTCAGTCATGCAGTCAGTCATTCAGTCAGTCATTCAGTCAGTCATGCAGTCAGTCATGCAGTCAGTCATGCAGTCAGTCATGCAGTCAGTCATGCAGTCAGTCATGCAGTCAGTCATTCAGTCAGTCATTCAGTCAGTCATTCAGTCAGTCATTCAGTCAGTCATGCAGTCAGTCATTCAGTCAGTCATTCAGTCAGTCATGCAGTCAGTCATTCAGTCAGTCATTCAGTCAGTCATTCAGTCAGTCAGTCATTCAGTCAGTCATTCAGTCAGTCATTCAGTCAGTCATTCAGTCAGTCATTCAGTCAGTCATTCAGTCAGTCATTCAGTCAGTCATTCAGTCAGTCATTCAGTCAGTCATTCAGTCAGTCATTCAGTCAGTCATTCAGTCAGTCATTCAGTCAGTCATTCAGTCAGTCATTCAGTCAGTCATTCAGTCAGTCATTCAGTCAGTCATTCAGTCAGTCATTCAGTCAGTCATTCAGTCAGTCATTCAGTCAGTCATCCAGTCAATCATTCAGTCAGTCATTCAGTCAGTCATTCAGTCAGTCATTCAGTCAGCCATTCAGTCAGTCATTCAGTCAGTCATTCAGTCCGTCATTCAGTCAGTCATTCAGTCAGTCATTCAGTCAGTCATTCAGTCAGTCATTCAGTCAGTCATTCAGTCAGTCATTCAGTCAGTCATTCAGTCAGTCATTCAGTCAGTCATTCAGTCAGTCATTCAGTCAGTCATTCAGTCAGTCATTCAGTCAGTCATTCAGTCAGTCATTCAGTCAGTCATTCAGTCAGTCATTCAGTCAGTCATTCAGTCAGTCATTCAGTCAGTCATTCAGTCAGTCATTCAGTCAGTCATTCAGTCAGTCATTCAGTCAGACATTCAGTCAGTCATTCAGTCAGTCATTCAGTCATTCATTCAGTCAGTCATTCAGTCATTCATTCAGTCAGTCATTCAGTCAGTCATTCAGTCAGTCATTCAGTCAGTCATTCAGTCAGTCATTCAGTCAGTCATTCAGTCAGTCATTCAGTCAGTCATTCAGTCAGTCATTCAGTCAGTCATTCAGTCAGTCATTCAGTCAGTCATTCAGTCAGTCATGCAGTCAGTCATTCAGTCAGTCATTCAGTCAGTCATTCAGTCAGTCACTCAGTCAGTCATTCAGTCAGTCATTCAGTCAGTCATTCAGTCAGTCATTCAGTCAGTCATTCAGTCAGTCATTCAGTCAGTCATTCAGTCAGTCATTCAGTCAGTCATTCAGTCAGTCATTCAGTCAGTCATTCAGTCAGTCATTCAGTCAGTCATTCAGTCAGTCATTCAGTCAGTCATTCAGTCAGTCATTCAGTCAGTCATTCAGTCAGACACTCAGTCAGTCATTCAGTCAGTCATTCAGTCAGTCATTCAGTCAGTCATTCAGTCAGTCATTCAGTCAGTCATTCAGTCAGTCATGCAGTCAGTCATTCAGTCAGTCATTCAGTCAGTCATTCAGTCAGTCATTCAGTCAGTCATGCAGTCAGTCATTCAGTCAGTCATTCAGTCAGTCATGCAGTCAGTCATTCAGTCAGTCATTCAGTCAGTCATTCAGTCAGTCATTCAGTCAGTCATTCAGTCAGTCATTCAGTCAGTCATTCAGTCAGTCATTCAGTCAGTCATTCAGTCAGTCATTCAGTCAGTCATTCAGTCAGTCATTCAGTCAGACATTCAGTCAGTCATTCAGTCAGTCATTCAGTCAGACATTCAGTCAGTCATTCAGTCAGTCATTCAGTCAGTCATTCAGTCATTCATTCAGTCAGTCATTCAGTCATTCATTCAGTCAGTCATTCAGTCAGTCATTCAGTCAGTCATTCAGTCAGTCATTCAGTCAGTCATTCAGTCAGTCATTCAGTAAGTCATTCAGTCAGTCATTCAGTCAGTCATTCAGTCAGTCATTCAGTCAGTCATTCAGTCAGTCATTCAGTCAGTCATTCAGTCAGTCATTCAGTCAGTCATTCAGTCAGTCATTCAGTCAGTCATTCAGTCAGTCATTCAGTCAGTCATTCAGTCAGTCATTCAGTCAGACATTCAGTCAGTCATTCAGTCAGTCATTCAGTCAGACATTCAGTCAGTCATTCAGTCAGTCATTCAGTCAGTCATTCAGTCAGTCATTCAGTCAGACATTCAGTCAGTCATTCAGTCAGTCATTCAGTCATTCATTCAGTCAGTCATTCAGTCATTCATTCAGTCAGTCATTCAGTCAGTCATTCAGTCAGTCATTCAGTCAGTCATTCAGTCAGTCATTCAGTCAGTCATTCAGTCAGTCATTCAGTCAGTCATTCAGTCAGTCATTCAGTCAGTCATTCAGTCAGTCATTCAGTCAGTCATTCAGTCAGTCATTCAGTCAGTCATTCAGTCAGTCATTCAGTCAGTCATTCAGTCAGTCACTCAGTCAGTCATTCAGTCAGTCATTCAGTCAGTCATTCAGTCAGTCATTCAGTCAGTCATTCAGTCAGTCATTCAGTCAGTCATTCAGTCAGTCATTCAGTCCGTCATTCAGTCAGTCATTCAGTCAGTCATTCAGTCAGTCATTCAGTCAGTCATTCAGTCAGTCATGCAGTCAGTCATTCAGTCAGTCATTCAGTCAGTCATTCAGTCAGTCATTCAGTCAGTCATTCAGTCAGTCATTCAGTCAGTCATTCAGTCAGTCATTCAGTCAGTCATTCAGTCAGTCATTCAGTCAGTCATTCAGTCAGTCATTCAGTCAGTCATTCAGTCAGTCATTCAGTCAGTCATTCAGTCAGTCAGTCATTCAGTCAGTCATTCAGTCAGTCATTCAGTCAGTCATTCAGTCAGTCAGTCATTCAGTCAGTCATTCAGTCAGTCATTCAGTCAGTCATTCAGTCAGTCATTCAGTCAGTCATTCAGTCAGTCATTCAGTCAGTCATTCAGTCAGTCATTCAGTCAGTCATTCAGTCAGTCATTCAGTCAGTCATTCAGTCAGCCATTCAGTCAGTCATTCAGTCAGTCATTCAGTCCGTCATTCAGTCAGTCATTCAGTCAGTCATTCAGTCAGTCATTCAGTCAGTCATTCAGTCAGTCATTCAGTCAGTCATTCAGTCAGTCATTCAGTCAGTCATTCAGTCAGTCATTCAGTCAGTCATTCAGTCAGTCATTCAGTCAGTCATTCAGTCAGTCATTCAGTCAGTCATTCAGTCAGTCATTCAGTCAGTCATTCAGTCAGTCATTCAGTCAGTCATTCAGTCAGACATTCAGTCAGTCATTCAGTCAGTCATTCAGTCATTCATTCAGTCAGTCATTCAGTCATTCATTCAGTCAGTCATTCAGTCAGTCATTCAGTCAGTCATTCAGTCAGTCATTCAGTCAGTCATTCAGTCAGTCATTCAGTCAGTCATTCAGTCAGTCATTCAGTCAGTCATTCAGTCAGTCATTCAGTCAGTCATTCAGTCAGTCATTCAGTCAGTCATGCAGTCAGTCATTCAGTCAGTCATTCAGTCAGTCATTCAGTCAGTCACTCAGTCAGTCATTCAGTCAGTCATTCAGTCAGTCATTCAGTCAGTCATTCAGTCAGTCATTCAGTCAGTCATTCAGTCAGTCATTCAGTCAGTCATTCAGTCAGTCATTCAGTCAGTCATTCAGTCAGTCATTCAGTCAGTCATTCAGTCAGTCATTCAGTCAGTCATTCAGTCAGTCATTCAGTCAGTCATTCAGTCAGTCATTCAGTCAGACACTCAGTCAGTCATTCAGTCAGTCATTCAGTCAGTCATTCAGTCAGTCATTCAGTCAGTCATTCAGTCAGTCATTCAGTCAGTCATGCAGTCAGTCATTCAGTCAGTCATTCAGTCAGTCATTCAGTCAGTCATTCAGTCAGTCATGCAGTCAGTCATTCAGTCAGTCATTCAGTCAGTCATGCAGTCAGTCATTCAGTCAGTCATTCAGTCAGTCATTCAGTCAGTCATTCAGTCAGTCATTCAGTCAGTCATTCAGTCAGTCATTCAGTCAGTCATTCAGTCAGTCATTCAGTCAGTCATTCAGTCAGTCATTCAGTCAGTCATTCAGTCAGTCATTCAGTCAGACATTCAGTCAGTCATTCAGTCAGTCATTCAGTCAGACATTCAGTCAGTCATTCAGTCAGTCATTCAGTCATTCATTCAGTCAGTCATTCAGTCATTCATTCAGTCAGTCATTCAGTCAGTCATTCAGTCAGTCATTCAGTCAGTCATTCAGTCAGTCATTCAGTCAGTCATTCAGTAAGTCATTCAGTCAGTCATTCAGTCAGTCATTCAGTCAGTCATTCAGTCAGTCATTCAGTCAGTCATTCAGTCAGTCATTCAGTCAGTCATTCAGTCAGTCATTCAGTCAGTCATTCAGTCAGTCATTCAGTCAGTCATTCAGTCAGTCATTCAGTCAGTCATTCAGTCAGACATTCAGTCAGTCATTCAGTCAGTCATTCAGTCAGACATTCAGTCAGTCATTCAGTCAGTCATTCAGTCAGTCATTCAGTCAGTCATTCAGTCAGACATTCAGTCAGTCATTCAGTCAGTCATTCAGTCATTCATTCAGTCAGTCATTCAGTCATTCATTCAGTCAGTCATTCAGTCAGTCATTCAGTCAGTCATTCAGTCAGTCATTCAGTCAGTCATTCAGTCAGTCATTCAGTCAGTCATTCAGTCAGTCATTCAGTCAGTCATTCAGTCAGTCATTCAGTCAGTCATTCAGTCAGTCATTCAGTCAGTCATTCAGTCAGTCATTCAGTCAGTCATTCAGTCAGTCACTCAGTCAGTCATTCAGTCAGTCATTCAGTCAGTCATTCAGTCAGTCATTCAGTCAGTCATTCAGTCAGTCATTCAGTCAGTCATTCAGTCAGTCATTCAGTCCGTCATTCAGTCAGTCATTCAGTCAGTCATTCAGTCAGTCATTCAGTCAGTCATTCAGTCAGTCATGCAGTCAGTCATTCAGTCAGTCATTCAGTCAGTCATTCAGTCAGTCATTCAGTCAGCCATTCAGTCAGTCATTCAGTCAGTCATTCAGTCAGTCATTCAGTCAGTCATTCAGTCAGTCATTCAGTCAGTCATTCAGTCAGTCATTCAGTCAGTCATTCAGTCAGTCATTCAGTCAGTCATTCAGTCAGTCATTCAGTCAGTCAGTCATTCAGTCAGTCATTCAGTCAGTCATTCAGTCAGTCATTCAGTCAGTCAGTCATTCAGTCAGTCATTCAGTCAGTCATTCAGTCAGTCATTCAGTCAGTCATTCAGTCAGTCATTCAGTCAGTCATTCAGTCAGTCATTCAGTCAGTCATTCAGTCAGTCATTCAGTCAGTCATTCAGTCAGTCATTCAGTCAGTCATTCAGTCAGTCATTCAGTCAGTCATTCAGTCAGTCATTCAGTCAGTCATTCAGTCAGTCATTCAGTCAGTCATTCAGTCAGTCATTCAGTCAGTCATTCAGTCAGTCATTCAGTCAGTCATTCAGTCAGTCATTCAGTCAGTCATTCAGTCAGTCATTCAGTCAGTCATTCAGTCAGTCATTCAGTCAGACACTCAGTCAGTCATTCAGTCAGTCATTCAGTCAGTCATTCAGTCAGTCATTCAGTCAGTCATTCAGTCAGTCATGCAGTCAGTCATTCAGTCAGTCATTCAGTCAGTCATTCAGTCAGTCATTCAGTCAGTCATGCAGTCAGTCATTCAGTCAGTCATTCAGTCAGTCATGCAGTCAGTCATTCAGTCAGTCATTCAGTCAGTCATTCAGTCAGTCATTCAGTCAGTCATCCAGTCAGTCATTCAGTCAGTCATTCAGTCAGTCATTCAGTCAGTCATTCAGTCCGTCATTCAGTCAGTCATTCAGTCAGTCATTCAGTCAGTCATTCAGTCAGTCATTCAGTCAGTCATTCAGTCAGTCATTCAGTCAGTCATTCAGTCAGTCATTCAGTCAGTCATTCAGTCAGTCATTCAGTCAGTCATTCAGTCAGTCATTCAGTCAGTCATTCAGTCAGTCATTCAGTCAGTCATTCAGTCAGTCATTCAGTCAGTCATTCAGTCAGTCATTCAGTCAGTCATTCAGTCAGTCATTCAGTCAGTCATTCAGTCAGTCATTCAGTCAGTCATTCAGTCAGTCATTCAGTCAGTCATTCAGTCAGTCATTCAGTCAGTCATTCAGTCAGTCATTCAGTCAGTCATTCAGTCAGTCATTCAGTCAGTCATTCAGTCAGTCATTCAGTCAGTCATTCAGTCAGTCATTCAGTCAGTCATTCAGTCAGTCATTCAGTCAGTCATTCAGTCAGTCATTCAGTCAGTCATTCAGTCAGTCATTCAGTCAGTCATTCAGTCAGTCATTCAGTCAGTCATTCAGTCAGTCATTCAGTCAGTCATTCAGTCAGTCATTCAGTCAGTCATTCAGTCAGTCATTCAGTCAGTCATTCAGTCAGTCATTCAGTCAGTCATTCAGTCAGTCATTCGGTCAGTCAGTCATTCAGTCAGTCATTCAGTCAGTCATTCAGTCAGTCATTCAGTCAGTCATTCAGTCAGTCATTCAGTCAGTCATTCAGTCAGTCGTTCAGTCAGTCGTTCAGTCAGTCGTTCAGTCAGTCGTTCAGTCAGTCATTCAGTCAGTCATTCAGTCAGTCATTCAGTCAGTCATTCAGTCAGTCATTCAGTCAGTCATTCAGTCAGTCATTCAGTCAGTCATTCAGTCAGTCATTCAGTCAGTCATTCAGTCAGTCATTCAGTCAGACACTCAGTCAGTCATTCAGTCAGTCATTCAGTCAGTCATTCAGTCAGTCATTCAGTCAGTCATTCAGTCAGTCATTCAGTTAGTCATTCAGTCAGTCATTCAGTCAGTCATTCAGTCAGTCATGCAGTCAGTCATTCAGTCAGTCATTCAGTCAGTCATTCAGTCAGTCATTCAGTCAGTCATTCAGTCAGTCATGCAGTCAGTCATTCAGTCAGTCATTCAGTCAGTCATTCAGTCAGTCATTCAGTCAGTCATTCAGTCAGTCATTCAGTCAGTTATTCAGTCCGTCATTCAG
Organism: Ophion ventricosus; assembly: GCA_963932345.1. Classification (NCBI taxonomy): domain Eukaryota; kingdom Metazoa; phylum Arthropoda; class Insecta; order Hymenoptera; family Ichneumonidae; genus Ophion; species Ophion ventricosus. The sequence continues at coordinate 4,740 of CAWVQM010000303.1, read as the reverse complement.
TCCGTCATTCAGTCAGTCATTCAGTCAGTCATTCAGTCAGTCATTCAGTCAGTCATTCAGTCAGTCATTCAGTCAGTCATTCAGTCAGTCATTCAGTCAGTCATTCAGTCAGTCATTCAGTCAGTCATTCAGTCAGTCATTCAGTCAGTCATTCAGTCAGTCATTCAGTCAGTCATTCAGTCAGTCATTCAGTCAGTCATTCAGTCAGTCATTCAGTCAGTCATTCAGTCAGTCATTCAGTCAGTCATTCAGTCAGTCATTCAGTCAGTCATTCAGTCAGTCATTCAGTCAGTCATTCAGTCAGTCATTCAGTCAGTCATTCAGTCAGTCATTCAGTCAGTCATTCAGTCAGTCATTCAGTCAGTCATTCAGTCAGTCATTCAGTCAGTCAGTCATTCAGTCAGTCATTCAGTCAGTCATTCAGTCAGTCATTCAGTCAGTCATTCAGTCAGTCATTCAGTCAGTCATTCAGTCAGTCATCCAGTCAGTCATTCAGTCAGTCATTCAGTCAGTCATTCAGTCAGTCATTCAGTCAGTCATTCAGTCAGTCATGCAGTCAGTCATTCAGTCAGTCATTCAGTCAGTCATTCAGTCCGTCATTCAGTCAGTCATTCAGTCAGTCATTCAGTCAGTCATTCAGTCAGTCATTCAGTCACTCATTCAGTCAGTCATTCAGTCAGTCATTCAGTCAGTCATTCAGTCAGTCATTCAGTCAGTCATTCAGTCAGTCATTCAGTAAGTCAGTCAGTCAGTCAGTCAGTCAGTCAGTCAGTCAGTCAGTCAGTCAGTCAGTCAGTCAGTCAGTCAGTCAGTCAGTCAGTCAGTCAGTCAGTCAGTCAGTCAGTCAGTCAGTCAGTCAGTCAGTCAGTCAGTCAGTCAGTCAGTCAGTCAGTCAGTCAGTCAGTCAGTCAGTCAGTCAGTCAGTCAGTCAGTCAGTCAGTCAGTCAGTCAGTCAGTCAGTCAGTCAGTCAGTCAGTCAGTCAGTCAGTCAGTCAGTCAGTCAGTCATTGATTCAGTCATTCAGTCATTCATTCAGTCATTCAGTCATTCAGTCATTCAGTCATTCAGTCATTCAGTCATTCAGTCATTCAGTCATTCATTCAGTCATTCAGTCATTCAGTCATTCAGTCATTCAGTCATTCAGTCATTCAGTCATTCAGTCATTCAGTCATTCAGTCATTCAGTCATTCGGTCATTCGGTCATTCAGTCATTCAGTCATTCAGTCATTCAGTCATTCAGTCATTCAGTCATTCAGTCATTCAGTCATTCAGTCATTCCGTCATTCAGTCATTCAGTCATTCAGTCATTCAGTCATTCAGTCATTCAGTCATTCAGTCATTCAGTCATTCCGTCATTCAGTCATTCAGTCATTCAGTCATTCAGTCATTCAGTCATTCAGTCATTCAGTCATTCAGTCATTCAGTCATTCAGTCATTCAGTCATTCAGTCATTCAGTCATTCAGTCATTCAGTCATTCAGTCATACAGTCATTCAGTCATTCAGTCATTCAGTCATTCAGTCATTCAGTCATTCAGTCATTCAGTCATTCAGTCATTCAGTCATTCAGTCATTCAGTCATTCAGTCATTCAGTCATTCAGTCAGTCAGTCATTCAGTCATTCAGTCAGTCAGTCATTCAGTCATTCAGTCATTCAGTCATTCAGTCATTCAGTCAGTCAGTCATTCAGTCATTCAGTCATTCAGTCATTCAGTCATTCAGTCATTCAGTCATTCAGTCAGTCAGTCAGTCAGTCATTCAGTCATTCAGTCATTCAGTCATTCAGTCAGTCAGTCATTCAGTCATTCAGTCATTCAGTCATTCAGTCATTCAGTCATTCAGTCATTCAGTCATTCAGTCATTCAGCCATTCAGTCATTCAGTCATTCAGTCATTCAGTCATTCAGTCATTCAGTCATTCAGTCATTCAGTCATTCAGTCATTCAGTCATTCAGTCATTCAGTCATTCAGTCATTCAGTCATTCAGTCATTCTGTCATTCAGTCATTCAGTCATTCAGTCAGTCAGTCATTCAGTCAGTCAGTCAGTCAGTCATTCAGTCATTCAGTCATTCAGTCATTCAGTCATTCAGTCATTCAGTCATTCAGTCAGTCAGTCATTCAGTCATTCAGTCATTCAGTCAGTCAGTCATTCAGTCATTCAGTCATTTAGTCATTCAGTCATTCAGTCATTCAGTCATTCAGTCATTCAGTCATTCAGTCAGTCAGTCATTCAGTCATTCAGTCATTCAGTCATTCAGTCAGTCATTCAGTCATTCAGTCATTCAGTCATTCAGTCATTCAGTCATTCAGTCAGTCAGTCATTCAGTCATTCAGTCATTCAGTCATTCAGTCATTCCGTCAGTCAGTCATTCAGTCATTCAGTCATCCAGTCATTCAGTCATTCAGTCATTCAGTCATTCAGTCATTCAGTCAGTCAGTCATTCAGTCATTCAGTCATTCAGTCATTCAGTCAGTCAGTCATTCAGTCATTCAGTCATTCAGTCATTCAGTCATTCAGTCAGTCAGTCATTCAGTCATTCAGTCATTCAGTCATTCAGTCATTCAGTCATTCAGTCAGTCAGTCATTCAGTCATTCAGTCATTCAGTCATTCAGTCATTCAGTCATTCAGTCATTTAGTCAGTCAGTCATTCAGTCATTCAGTCATTCAGTCATTCCGTCAGTCAGTCATTCAGTCATTCAGTCATTCAGTCAGTCAGTCATTCAGTCATTCAGTCATTCAGTCATTCAGTCATTCAGTCATTCAGTCATTCATTCAGTCATTCAGTCATTCAGTCATTCAGTCATTCAGTCATTCAGTCATTCAGTCATTCAGTCATTCAGTCATTCAGTCATTCAGTCATTCAGTCATTCGGTCATTCGGTCATTCAGTCATTCAGTCATTCAGTCATTCAGTCATTCAGTCATTCAGTCATTCAGTCATTCAGTCATTCAGTCATTCAGTCATTCAGTCATTCAGTCATTCAGTCATTCAGTCATTCAGTCATTCCGTCATTCAGTCATTCAGTCATTCAGTCATTCAGTCATTCAGTCATTCAGTCATTCAGTCATTCAGTCATTCAGTCATTCAGTCATTCAGTCATTCAGTCATTCAGTCATTCAGTCATTCAGTCATACAGTCATTCAGTCATTCAGTCATTCAGTCATTCAGTCATTCAGTCATTCAGTCATTCAGTCATTCAGTCATTCAGTCATTCAGTCATTCAGTCATTCAGTCAGTCAGTCATTCAGTCATTCAGTCAGTCAGTCATTCAGTCATTCAGTCATTCAGTCATTCAGTCATTCAGTCAGTCAGTCATTCAGTCATTCAGTCATTCAGTCATTCAGTCATTCAGTCATTCAGTCATTCAGTCATTCAGTCAGTCAGTCAGTCAGTCATTCAGTCATTCAGTCATTCAGTCATTCAGTCAGTCAGTCATTCAGTCATTCAGTCATTCAGTCATTCAGTCATTCAGTCATTCAGTCATTCAGTCATTCAGCCATTCAGTCATTCAGTCATTCAGTCATTCAGTCATTCAGTCATTCAGTCATTCAGTCATTCAGTCATTCAGTCATTCAGTCATTCAGTCATTCAGTCATTCTGTCATTCAGTCATTCAGTCATTCAGTCAGTCAGTCATTCAGTCAGTCAGTCAGTCAGTCATTCAGTCATTCAGTCATTCAGTCATTCAGTCATTCAGTCATTCAGTCATTCAGTCAGTCAGTCATTCAGTCATTCAGTCATTCAGTCAGTCAGTCATTCAGTCATTCAGTCATTTAGTCATTCAGTCATTCAGTCATTCAGTCATTCAGTCATTCAGTCATTCAGTCAGTCAGTCATTCAGTCATTCAGTCATTCAGTCATTCAGTCATTCAGTCAGTCATTCAGTCATTCAGTCATTCAGTCATTCAGTCATTCAGTCATTCAGTCATTCAGTCAGTCAGTCATTCAGTCATTCAGTCATTCAGTCATTCAGTCATTCCGTCAGTCAGTCATTCAGTCATTCAGTCATCCAGTCATTCAGTCATTCAGTCATTCAGTCATTCAGTCATTCAGTCAGTCAGTCATTCAGTCATTCAGTCATTCAGTCATTCAGTCAGTCAGTCATTCAGTCATTCAGTCATTCAGTCATTCAGTCATTCAGTCAGTCAGTCATTCAGTCATTCAGTCATTCAGTCATTCAGTCATTCAGTCATTCAGTCAGTCAGTCATTCAGTCATTCAGTCATTCAGTCATTCAGTCATTCAGTCATTCAGTCATTTAGTCAGTCAGTGATTCAGTCATTCAGTCATTCAGTCATTCCGTCAGTCAGTCATTCAGTCATTCAGTCATTCAGTCAGTCAGTCAGTCAGTCATTCAGTCATTCAGTCATTCAGTCAGTCATTCAGTCAGTCATTCAGTCAGTCATTCAGTCAGTCATTCAGTCAGTCAGTCAGTCAGTCATTCAGGCAGTCAGTCATTCAGTCAGTCAGTTAGTCAGTCATTCAGTCAGTCAGTCAGTCAGTCATTCAGTCATTCAGTCAGTCAGTCAGTCAGTCATTCAGTCATTCAGTCATTCAGTCATTCAGTCATTCAGTCAGTCAGTCATTCAGTCATTCAGTCAGTCAGTCATTCAGTCATTCAGTCATTCAGTCAGTCAGTCAGTCAGTCAGTCAGTCAGTCAGTCAGTCAGTCAGTCATTCAGTCAGTCAGTCAGTCAGTCAGTCAGTCAGTCAGTCAGTCAGTCAGTCAGTCAGTCAGTCAG
>CAWVQM010000302.1:0-16503 GCA_963932345.1 Ophion ventricosus | reverse complement strand
GTTTTTTTAATGTTTGTTTGGGTTTGTTTGGGTTGTTTGAATAAAACAGCGATTTTATAATATGAATTTACAGAATGAATAAAAAGCCTTCACAGCTTGGATGGGATGAACTTCCTGGTCAATTGGCGGAGCTCTTGCTCAATCTAAAATTAAAATATGCACGGCAAGAACTTTGGTCGAGTGTCAGACGTGTATGGCCCTTGACACACATCGGATCCCTTTCCGCGCATACGTGATGGATGTTTAACATCTTATCTTTTCTCTCGCTCTCTCTCTCTCTCTCTCTCTCTCTCTCCTCTCTCTCTCTCTCTCTCTCATCTCTCTCTCTCTCTCTCCCTCTCTCTCTCTCCCTCTCTCTCTCTCTCTCTCTCTCTCTCTCGTAAAAGAGCCGACAACTTGCAAATTCGGCTGCGCTTCGAAGGGGCAGTGATGTGCGACATCAGATTTGCCGGCTCGACGAACATGTTCAATCGTACCGATTGGAAAAATAGTGCGATAACAGCGGACAGCTTGTGGGCACGATGATCGTACTTATACACTCGTTACTACGAAGGCATCTTTGCCCTCTTCTTGGCTTGAGAGACTTTACGCCGCGGGTTTGCTGTCGTGAATCACGGTGACGGTGAGGGAGAGGGGGTGCTTCATTACGCCTTCATAAATCACTACCTCTGCACCTTACGAAAATTCGTTCACCCTGTGTTCAACCCTTCTAACGCGACTTGCGTTATTAATTACCGCTATTTTCCGTCTTGTAGCAAATAAATAAAACAAGAAAATGCACCCCTGGTGTGATCTCCTCTGTGCTCGTTCCTTACGTCATACACCTTCGAACGTGTATTTATGTGTCCACATTGCAAAAACTATTTTAACGTTAATTAAACGTGACGGCTTTAATATTGTACATTAGTCAGGCTAAATTGTAGAAGAAAAAATTATTTTTATGCATAACAACGAAACAAAGAATCCTGCCAGGTTTACTTTGAGTCAGCCTGTAAATATAATAATTCATCCCTGTGAAATATGATTAAAGCTTTCCGGTAATTGTTCGTACTGAATAAATAACGTGTACATTTTCACTCTGGTGTTCTCTGACTTTCTCCCCCCTCCCCTCGCTCTCTCTCTCTCTCTCTCTCTCTCTCCCTCTCTCTCTCTCTCTCTCTCTCTCTCTCTCTCTCTCTCTCTCTCCCCTCTCTCTCTCTCTCTCGCCATCGTTCCCATTTTCTCTATAACGACAGGATTAAAACAGTCCAGGCAAATGTCCGCTCTTAATTATTGTCACGTCCGCCGTCGACATGTATAAATATAATACAATACTTTTGGCCCAGGTTTCGAATACTAATTGTCAGCCATCATTAAACGACGGCGAGTGTAAACCGATGAAAATGATTATTTACGTATAGCGTGCATATATATGTTTGCACAAGGGTTCATCGTTCCCGATGTATCCATAATGATTTTCGAATCAATGGTGAAAATGACGTAATTTGGCAAATATAATTTATATACTATCAATAAGTCAACGCGCAAGCTTATATGAATTCGTTTCAAATATTGTCAGCGCTATTTACCTAAGGAATCATGGAATATTGATTATTATTCAATTGCCAGATTGCATTGTTCTCATGGTGTAGTGAGAACTGCGCTTTTTTGACGAAATTTTTGGATAACGATATCGTTAGATTTCTTGCAATATGAATAAGCTGGCGTGTATGTGGCTTTTTTAGGCGGGCAACCACTTTAGGAGACCGAAAATTAGATGATTTTTTTGCATTTTTTTTATTGTAGAAAAAAAAACGGAAATTTCTGCGACTCTGACAATAATTTATTCATATTTCCATACATGTCTGGTAATTTTTTCAAGTTATTTCATGCATCAATTAAGGTGTAATGCCCTGTGTCCCTTGGCGTGTCTTTATTTATTTCTTTCCTTTTTTTTTTTAAGTTTAATCATGCATTGTCATCTCTTAGATGCATGTTTGCAAAATTTCAGAGCTTTAACACGGAGAGAATTAAATGTTAAAAATTACCGTGCGCTGACGGTAACCAGATGACAAGCCTGAAACTTCGCTTATTATTACTGAGTAAAACACAGATTTTCGCGAAAATAAAATAAAATTTCTTCTTCAGATAAAAAATTTTACCAGATTTTCTAGTAAATTTTCATGTGTAACAAAATAGGCAAAACTTAAATTAAAAAAATATATAATATCAGCGAAATTTTACTGTGCATTTTATTATTTTATGCCTTTCAAAAATGTTTATAAAAAAGTATCGTTTTTATAACAGTTATTTTAAGATGTATTATAAAATTTAATGAGTATCATAGGAAAATGTATTGTGCTCTCGGTAAAAATTATCGTACGCGCTACCCTTCTTGTATAGTAAAATTTTAGCTACGTATTTGAAATTTGTCTGCAACGTGTGTTAAAAAAAAACTTGTCGCATACGAATTATTATGCTTTTCTCACTTGTCACCACATTGAAATATATCACGGTAATTTTTACCGTGAAATTCACGAAAAAAATTACTTTTTAATTCTCTCCGTGGAGTAGTCGTGATGTGGATGAAATATCGATTTTCAGTTTTGCATCTCACAGAAAGTCGTTATTGTGATTTTTTTTTTTTTTTTAAGTTGAATCATCCATTGTCACCTCTTAGATGCATGTTTGCAAAATTTCAGAGCTTCAAGTAGTCGAGAAGTGGATGAAATATCGATTTTCCATTTTGCATCTTACAGCGAGTGAAGTTAAATAAAAGCTCGTAAAAGCAATAACTTAATTAATGCTTAAGAATAGAACAAGAAGATTAATAAGAACATTTGATTATTTTTATTTCATACTATTAATATGGAAACGTGCCTGTCGATATTTTCAGACCAGTCTGGAAATATCAACATTATACGAGTTTTTCAAAAAAAATGTTATTACAAAGGATATACTCAATAAGTCTGATCGTTACCAAATATAATAAAGCAATTATAATGGTATTATTATTCTTGTTTTCTTACAATATTTTCCCTTCTAGAATGATTTAAGCCTTAAGGTGTCCATGCACCGTGTACCTTACAAAATATTATAATAGTACATTTTCCGAATTACAAAGTTGACGTGAGATTTTCATCGAACCCCCTCACCCCCTAATTAAGATTTGGCGAGATTTTTCCAGACCCCTTCCCCCTCATTCGGAGCTCACGTAATTAATGGATGTCCCCTAAGAGGCCAGTTCTCTGTTACATCGTCCTAGGTGCATTAATGACGAATCATTCATACGCACAATTTGTCTACTACGAGCGCCGGTTTACTGGAACACAGATCTAATATGGAGGATTAAAAAATCATAATGAAGGATAACAAAATTTTATTGATCCACTATTGATCGATCTATGGGAAGTGACAGGATCATTTGACGTTTCAGGAAAATGACGGGAAAATAATTGCAACAATTCCGATTGAAATCGAATAGTAAATCGTTTATTAGTACGAAGTTGTGGTTGTGTGTGTTTGTCCCTTTGTGTATATATGTGTGTGTGTGTGTGTGTGTGTGTGTATATTCTTCGAGTTAGGCTCAAGGTGACGATTTTTCGTGATTAAAAGTGAACCCGTGATACCGTTAGGCGACATCGAGCGTGATTCGGAGGTTTCGTTTTCTCTTTTTTCTTTCTCTCTCTCTCTCTCTCTCTCTCTCTCTCTCACTCATGTTTCTGCGATACATCGCAACGCTTTTTTCTCCTCGTTTATTATTATTTTTTTTTCAAAGGTGATCTAGAAGATAGATGTTTAGAACTAGTTACCCTGTTCTGCGAGCTGGTGTTGTTCCTCACCATCGTTCAACAGCCAATCCTCCCTCTATGTCGCTCAACCATCGCACCATTAGCTTTCAATGTCTTGTATTTTTTTAAATATTAAAAACATTTAATATTACATTTTTTTTATAACAAATCTTTTTTTTATCATAAAATTTGTTTATAAATATTAAATCTTTTTCAAATTCAAATCAGTTTGTCCTATCACGATGGGTAATTTGTAGCATTTATGATTTTGAAGAAAAAAGAAAAACGAATAAAAAAAAATTCATTATGAATTTTGCGAATCAAGTTATAATTGGATAATGACGATAATAATTTGTGAGTGAGATATTCGTTTGAGTGGAAGAGTGCATTGTGAATGAGGGACCAGTGGATTGGCCGTAACGTCACGTTGGCAAGAAGCAAACATCCGTGCAAGCTAACTTTCGAGAGTGCTACTTTGTTTTATCGTGGCACTATCTAGAGTGTCCAATGGCCTATTGTGTCAGTTAGTTATAGCTAAAGATTGGCGCTAAATAGGAAGTTTATCTCGCGAGTTTTTCGAGCGGCTCTCGATTCAATAAATAATAATAATAATAATAATAATAATAATATTAATAATATTAATAAAAATAATAATTTCGCTGTCTAGAGTCTGATTGACGGAAACTCAAAAGAGACTAACATAAATTACTAAACGTTCGCGCTCACACCGGCTCTTATAGCCTCGTCACAGCTCTTGTTTATTTTTATTTTTTTCTTTCTCTCTTTCTTACTTATCGCTCCGATAACGTGAACGACTCGCACAAAGAAGAGCCGACGAAAATAAAACGACAATACTTTATTCTCCAAAATGAACTCGATTTATCGTTCGTACGTCTCGTACAATAAATTCACTCACTGTTGATAAAAATAAAAAAGTTATACATCTCGCTACGCGTTTTATCGGATACAATTGTAGACAATTTACAAAAGGGGCTCGTCGAGTCGCGGAAAATTGTCAAATTTTCTTTTCAGCGTCTAAAGCTCATCCACTTTCAAATAAATATTTATTTTTATCATTTGCATAATTAATATAAATTAGAACGGCAGAGCGTAGATACGATATGTGAAAAAGAAAGAAAAAAAAAAAAAAAAACATTTAGCACGGATAATTGAAGAAAAGTTTTCGTGCTCGCGTTTGTGACTAATATGGACGCAAAAATGGTACAAAAGCGTTTTTCGTACGGCATATTCGTTGATACCCGCGGTCTATGCACGCGTAATACGAATTTTCGAAATCTCAATGACTTCGTAGTTTCCTTCTTTATTAATCATATTTTTTTTTCCTTTTTTTTTTTCAAAGATTTTTTCCCTTTTCCTTTCATTTTTCTGCACTCTTTGATTGTATGCATTGCTCCGTATTATGAATTATTGTTAAATTACGTTCTCGAGTGCTGTTGCTGTAGGTTTTTTTTTTTTTTTTTTTTTTTTTTTTTCGTTGCCGTCACTCTCATTCGTTTTCGCGATTGCGCAAGAGTTATACGAGAAATTATAATCACTCCGCGCTACAATAAGTACATCGTTCACTCTCGCCCTTTTACTGATCAATCTGCCTTCGGTCACGCTGTTTTTTTTTCTTCTTCTTCTTCTTCTTCTTTTTAACTTCGCCAAAATTATTCGCGAGGTTGGAGTAATAATGTTTTTTTTTTAATCAATACTCATTCACGCGTGCACGTACAAGATGCGGAAATAAATTTAAAAATCTATACTTTTTTTTTTGTTTGGGTTTGAATTACGAACGGGCACCTGAATAATTTAAACCTAACGTCAACGTGATAATTTTTGGCCTGACGGGAAGGCAGAACCGATCATCGCATTCACATACTTCCGCTTATTACATTAAAAGTACACGCGGCCTTCGTTGCCGCAAAACTTACGTTTCTCTTTGTTTTTTTCTTTGTCCGCTTTGCGCTTTATTCTTCTGCCTTTCTTTTTCTTCTTCTTCACTTTTTAAATATAAAAATGTATTTACAACACAGACTGATCCGCATTCTCGTGTGGTATCGGCTGCTCCGATCCAGTACCAACAAAGTGTACATTACTTACGAAGAAGCGAGTCTTTGAAGCAACGCGATCTGTCGTGAACAGCTATAGGAGCCTCTCTCGCGCTCACTTTCACTTGTGTACGAAAAATATTCTTTTTCACATCTTTCATTACAATTCACTCGTCAATTGTCTTTATTTTTGTAACAATGGTCTGCGATATTCCCAATCCACGTATGATCGTTGCGTGCTCCATAATTATAGATCGTTATTTTTCCAACAAAGCTTACCGACGGAAATATCAAGAATGCAACGAAAAGAATAGAATCATTATTTTTAATTCTACTGTTCAATTTTGGAGGTTTTTTTTTTCTTTCTTATCTTCACGAAATTAATGACAAAAAGTCCATTTAGATTTTTAAATAACGATGGAATTTTATTCGTTTTGAGAGAATAAAAAGTGTTCGGTATCAAAAGTACTTTAATTAAAAACATTATTTCATTCGGACTACTCAATTAAATATTAAAGGGCTATTCTATCGTGATGGCTCAAAAAATAAGCCATTTTTAATGTTTTTTTCGCAAACTGTTGCATGTATCGTTGGAAACTTTTTTCACTTAAAGGTACACTCTTACCGAATAGAAAACAATTTTTTGTTGTTGCATATAAATGTATATTTAACAATTGATAGGCGTGTAAAGGAACGAAAAAAAAGTATGTCGCTGATGATTTGTGCTCTCCAGTTAATCTTAAACGAAAAATTTAAAAAGATTCCTAATCTGTATGAGTGTCGCTATCGCCCGAGCTAGAATTATTATTTTATATTGCAAAATAACAAAATGGCGTCGTTTTTTGACAAAAAGTGTTCGAAAAACACGTTTTTTCGTCATAATTCGGGCGAAAGTATAAGTAAAAATCAATATTTTTTAATAATTCTAGTTCGGGCGATAGCAAAACTCGTACAGATTAAGAATCTTTTTGAATGTTTTTGTTTCATTACCTGCAGAGCGCAAATCATTAACGCCAGCGACAAACTTTTTTTCATGCATTTACACGATTATAAATTGTTTAATATACATTTATATGCAACAAAAATATTGTTTTCTATTCTATAAGAGCATACCTTTATACTTTTAAGCAAAAAAAAATTGTAACGGTCCATGCAACAGTTAAAAAAAAATGAATAAAAAACAGTTTATTTTTTCAGCCATCACAGTAGAATAGCTCCTTAAGGGAATAGTAATATTCCTTTCAGAGTGTGAACGTACACCGTTACAAATATTGCAAAGCGCTATGAGAAAATTTACGGTGAAGGAGTAGCTGAATAGATCAATGTAAAAAAAATAAAAATAACAAACGTTCTTGTTTTCAAGCGACGAGAGATTCCTGTTACTGATCGTCGGCTACAGGACACGTTAGAGTCACGGGTTCGCTTTTCGACAAGCCCTTCGATTGGCCGGCTGATCGTTTTGTCTTCTCCAGACTCGACGTATCGAGTGAAATAAGTAAAGATGCATTGCTTCAAAGTTACATTAAAAATTAAATAACACAGAAATTTCGCAAATTCGTCGCGACGAAATCATTGCCACCTGTCACTTTGAGCGTGAGACCGATGTTTTTCCGGTTAATGATATTTTTTCGCTCGATCGAAGGGGAAGATCGGAAATATATGGTGCTTTTACGAATCGTAGAAAATACCAAAAAGCCGTGCTTCGATTCGTCCGTGAATTCTTTTGTGACTGAAATAATTTTATTTTCGTTGAAATAAAATAAGTACGACTTTTTATTCAGTTCTTTTATATCAAACATTTGATTATTTGATGTTTTTTTCTTCTTCTTAAGTACATCACGATTGATGGTGTAAATAAATTTATTATCCAAGCCCTCATTTCATGACAACTCGAGTGCGTACGAATGTACTTTTCTTTTTTCGTTCGAAAAACGATAAATTCCGCGGAACCGAGGGAAAGAAAAAAATTAGATTTCCCCTGCGTAAAATTATGAAATATTGGTGCATTAATTTATCGAAAGAAATAATATATTAAAAATTCAATGACTCTACCAACAACGATATGTTACAGCTCTACACATGGAGTGAAAACGCAGAGAAACGAAAATAAAATATCTCAACTTGGTCTTTCGCACACACACACACACACACTCTCTCTCTCTCTCTCTCTCTATCCCTCTCGCTCTCTCTCTCTTTCTCAATTATTTACAAAAAAACGTTTGCCTCGTTCCCTCACGCTCCAATCTCCTCACTTATCTACTAATGTTCATTAAATATTTACGTATCTATAGTATCGAAATATGGCAGGTGTCTGTACAAATTTTTCATTGCGCGATTTTCGTCTCCCTCCCACGCTTTTTCTTTTCTTTTTTCCATTCGCAAGGCTCCGCTTCTCCTCGCTGCCTCATTTTTTTTTTCGCGGGCTCAACGGGATCAACCGGAAGTCGAAGAGGGTAGCGCGTTCGTAGATGGCGCTACGTAACGCGCAAGAGGAAAGCACGTAATGGCCGAGAGTCGCTCGAGGGCGAAACGACGACGCCGAGACTCGATTATCCCGGAGAACGTTTGCACCGGAAACATCGTAGCGATCATCGAGAATACTCTGGCTTCCGGTACCGCTCGTTGCTGGCAGTGCACTGTTTTTTTTTTTTTTCTTCTTCTTCTTCTTCTTCTTTCCATCGTTCTTTTCTCCATACGCGCAGCTCGCAGCGACTCGCTCGTGACGTCGACACTTGTTCGTCGCAACTCGAAGAGTTCCAATTTTCATTCGCGACGTGGGCCGTAAAAACGAAGAAAATCCAAACGAAAAAGTAAAATATTGAAAGTTCGAGCGAGCCTTTCCAGCTGCGCTATATGAATTACTTGAACAGTCTCTCGTTAATATTGAAAGTCACTAGTAAAAAAAAAAACAAAAGAAACGAGAGTGTGGCCTTTTTCTTCTCGCATTGCACAAAAATCTAATTCTTCTTTTTTAACTTTCGCCAAAAGGGCGTAAGTGTTCCGGTAGTGTTTTTTCTTCTCTTCCCTCGAAAGAGAGCGAGAGAGAGAGAGAGAGAGACCTCCAAGGTCATCTTAGGAGACGATATAATCGGCCGAATGATGCGAATGATGCGAATTTCTGTGATTGTCCTTGCGATAATTGTTGCGTTGTATGCTACCTCTGGTGCCGTTGGTACCGGTTGTACCGGTCGTGTGATGACTGTAACCGCTGTCACTGCCGAAACTACTGTCCGGTTGTCCCTGATACAATCTACCCGAGGATATTTGATCGGGATCACGTGGCGTGTAATAAACCGGTTGAGCGTATTTTTCCTCGTTGTAGAGACGATCGGTTGGTTGTGAATACGTGTCCGAGTATTCGCCACCAACTTGTGTATAAACGGGATTTGGATTTTCTTGCTCCTGATGAATACCGTAATACTCGTTTGGCCCGTACTGCGAATACTTTGGATAACGTTCGTTCGTCGTTTTGCGAGATTTTTCCTTGTTGTTAGCCGCGCCACGGCTCTGACTTGTGTAATGTTGCAACGGGCCGAGGACGGGCACGCTCTCGTAAGGATTTTCCTCGTGACGACGCGGTCGTACGACCGTAGCTGGCATTGGAGGCACGAAATATGGCAGCCTGTGAGCCACCGAAGGGACGGACTTTTGTCGTTGACTCGTTATCGTTCGCACACCAGCCACACCTGAGGAAAAAAAAAAACAACAAAAAAAAAAACGAAAGGATGTGAGAGATCGGACGTTGGTTCGTATTATTTCGAAACGTTTGAGCAGGGTTGGAAGTTTCGTCAATTAAGGGGCCAGTACACTTTGAAAATTTCAAAAAAATCGAAAGCAAGCAAGACTCGAAGAAATCGACGATGATGAGCAATCAGAAGAGGATTTTGTACGGTGCAGGAATTGCCGATTGAGTTTAGGTAAGAGTTTTTCATACGATAAACTTCAAACGCGTTTTTCTCGAAACAACGTTTTCAAAATCTAGCTCCATCGTATCTCTAAAACTAATAAACCGATTTTCTTGAAATTTGAACCACATATTGTAAACATGATTCGCAACAAGATGACCCTCGATGGTGTTAAAATTTTGATTTTTACTCTTTTTTTTGTTGCGAAAAACTGCGAAAAAACGCGTTTTTTTTAAACTTTTTTCGTTTTTCATCTGCCATTTTTTTATTTTTTGATAAAACTTTATATCCGTGGGTCATTTTGTAGCTGGTGTCATACTGAATCTAATGGACTTTGATTTTTTTGTTTCAGAAAAGCCGTTGCCGAGTTGTGATGGAGCTACCTAGCCCACCTATTTTTGAGGCGTTACGTTAAACTATAGTTTTTGTACTTAAAAATGAATAAAAATGAATTAAAATTTTTTTTTTTAAATGTATTTCAAGACTTTACTTATCAAGCCCAGCAACTTTTATATTCATATCTTTTATAAAATCCTCAAAAAAAAATCGCGAAAATAGCCTTTTTTCGTGGCTCCAAAGTGGACTGGCCCCTTAAGGCCATTTAGGCCACTCTAGAGGCAAAAAAGGGCATATTCTGTGATTTTTTTTCTTCAGCGAAACCACAAAATAAATCGGAATTACAAAATAGGTGTTTTATTATACACGTAATTGACTATACAAAATTATTTTTTCGCATGGCGCATTTCTAAAACAAAAAGTATAAAATGCCATGAGAAAATCGTCAGAAAATTGTTTATAAAAACAGGAACTATGAAATATAATTTAAAAAAATCCTACGTAGTATCTTGAGCAACGGAGTCCAACAAGTGTTCCAGATGCAATCGTTTTATCTCAACGATTACGCGATATTTGACAGCAGGCCCGAAAAACAAAGAATCCACGAAGGAAAAAAAGAAGATGAAGGAAGAAAGAAGAAGAAAAAGGAAGAAAGATAAAACAAGAAAAAAAAAAGGAAGGTGAAGGAGAACAGAACAAAAACGAAGAAGAAGGAAAAAAGAAGATGCAGGAAGAAAGAATAACAAAAAAAGAAGAAAAAAAAAGATTGAAGAAACAATAAAAAAAAAACAAGAAAAAAGGAAGATGAAGGAAGAAAGAAGAACAAAAAAAGAAAAAGAAGGAAAAGAAGAAGATTGATTGAAGAAAGAAGAAAAAAAGGAAGATAAAGAAAGAATGAACAAAAAAAAAAGAAGATGATCGATTGAAGTAAAAGAAAAATAATAATTACCTGCTACACTCGGATAAAGCTGAAGAAGAGCGTCTCGGAGCATTCCCTCGTGAAATTCGCCGATATCGTGGGTCTTGTCCCTTCTACGTCTGTCAAGGCTCCGCGGGCTCTTGTCACGCCTTTCCCGCGATGGTCTTGAGGCTGCGGGACACGTGCCCCATCCGGGGGTGGTCGTCGACGTCGTCGTCGTCGTCGTAGTCGTCGTCAGCATTTTAGCCTCCGAAGGCTCGCCGACCGAGAGCTCGTCCTCGGCGAACTCGTCCTCACTTGCCGGCTTCGACGTCGAAAGCCGATGATGATGATAATGATGCTGATGATGGAGACGATTTCTCGCGTTCAGCTCACTCTCCTCGTCCGTTTCCGGATGATCGCCTGAGAAATATTTACGAAAATCAGGACCGATGAAGAAAAAAAAAAAAAAAAACTCAATCGTTGGATTAATGGATAAATAAAATAGTTGGATAAAAATTCAATCGTTGGAGTCGCATGGATTAATGAACAAAGGGATTCAAACAATTGCGGCAGAGTATTGTTAGAACGTTGAAGTAAACGATTGCAATTATAGCGGTGGATTTTTTTTTTGGCGTTCGGGAAAAATGAAACGATCACAATTTTAGTTTGGGATTTAATATTACGAGGGTGACAGATTTTTTTTTTTTATCGTTGAAAAGAAACTGGTAGGGCTGGATATTCACGAATGTGTGGCGTATTAGGAAAATGTATGAATTCGAAATTATTAACGTTTTTAGAACACGTGGATAAAAGGATATATTCATATCTAAAGTATTTTAGAATTTAAAGGACATTTTCGTATTTAAAGTATTTTAGAATTTAAAGGATATTTTCATATTTAAAGTATTTTAGAATTTAAAGGATATTTTCATATCTGAAGTATTTTAGAATTTAAAGGATATTTTCATATCTGAAGTACTTTAGAATTTAAAGGATCTTTTTATATCTAAAGTATTTTAGGATTTAAAGGATATTTTCATATCTAAAGTATTTTAGAATTTGAAGGATATTTTCATATCTAAAGTATTTTAGAATTTATGTATTTCAAATGAAAATTGATATAGTCAGCGGACTGAAGTTTCAAAATGTCGATTTCTCGATAGAATAATAATACATGAATTATTTTCGGATTTTTCACTAAATAATTTAGTAGTTATAAATATATGAATTTAACACGGTCGCTTATGGGAAAATAGCTTCTGCAGACGTTAACGGTTGCAAAACGATTGAAACTAAATCGCCGTAAATTCGGAAAATATCATATCATCAAGATTTAGGATCAAACGATTGATTATCCTAAGTTTCAAATAAATCGACCGATTAATTGTCGAGAAATTAATTAAAGTAATGAGGAGTATCGCTTTTTTTTTAACGATGAATTAATAGCTATCATTGGGAAACTCAATATATATTGAGCTTTTGGGTAATTATTGATAATAATAAGATGATCTGAACGTATTAATTAGATTTAAAAGTTGATAAATTTTTGTTGTTGGACAGTTCAAACAGATGTACAGTCACTGACAAAACCTCGGTCAAGCACACGCCAATATCGTCGAATTTCACTTCAATTATTATTAAAAGTGGAAAATTAACATTTCTAAGTGCTAATTTATTACGAAATGAGCTATTTGCAAGGCTAAACATATACGAAATAATTTAGACTTGTAAATCCACGGTTCGCCTATTTTGGACTAACTTTTTGCTCGATGGTCCATGCATTAACACCTTGAATGGTTCTACAAAAATCTAGTAATTTGTGAAAATGTCTTACTTCTTCTTCTGAAATCGACTGACAGATCAGAAATTTATTCACAAAGATATAAATTGCGCGGACTGATACGAAGGATGGGGTGTCAACCCTTGCGGATAATAACGTGCGTTATTGTCCCGTGACAATAACTCGTGACACACGTGTACAAGTTTCAAGTAGTACATCGCATATAGATTCGATTAACGCGTTCGTGTGAAACGTCGAAAGTCCCATCTCCATGTTAATTAGTCGGGGCGAGGGGGGGGGGGGGGGGGGGGGGGGGGGGTTGAGACGAGAGTTGTCTGACCGGGGCTAATGGGAAGTATGAGTCAGAGGTCGTGTCACGTTTATCTTCGAGCCCGCGAGGCTTGTACACGATATATATACAGATTTGTTTGTACATATATATAAATATATATATATATATAGACACACGCACAGAAGGAGCTGATCGGCCCTTCGACTGCACAAACTCGCAGGAGAATTTGACGGACATATACGTGTGGATGCTGGAACGTGAATTAGGAGAAAGAGAAAACGGCAGAGGGTTGGGAAAGGGCGAGTGATAAAAAATGGGAAAAGCGTAGGAGGAAGTGTAGTCGAAGGAAAGGAGCCGCGTATGGCGCTTCAAATGTCACTATATGACGAAATTACGGAGTTTTTTTGGGTTCGTTTGGGTTTTTATGCGCTTGAAATGTCACTATAGGACGAAATTACGGAGTTTCTTTGGGTTTGTTTGGGTTTTTATGCGCTTGAAATGTCACTATAGGACAAAATTCCGGAGTTTGTTTGGGTTTGTTTCGGTTTTTATGCGCTCCAAATGTCACTATAGGGCGAAATTACGGAGTTTGTTCGGGTTTTTATTCGCTTCAAATGTCACTATAGAACGAAATACCGGAGTTTGTTTGGGTTTGTATGCGCTTCAAATGTCACTGTAGGACGGAATTACGGAGTTTGTTTGGGTTTGTATGAGTTTCAAATGTCACTATAGGACAACATTCACGAGTTCGTTTGGGTTTGTTTGGGTTCGTATGCGCTTCGGATGTCACTATAGGACGAAATTACGGAGTTCGTTTGGGTTTGTTTGGGTTTGTATGCGCTTCAAATGTCACTATAGGACAAAATTCATGTCTTTCGAACAAACCTGCACGAACCTTACTTCAATACCATAATCTTTTTTTTTATAAATTTTTTTTGTCTACTTTATCGTATAAAATCGAGAAAAAAATTTGGATTATCCCGATAGGTACGACAAAACCCGGCGCACAATGGGAGCGCTGGTATTTGTTCGTTTATTGTAATTTTCAATGAAGTTTGGAAGTTTGCATCGTTGAAATGCAACGAACTTTTGTTCATTTTTCATTTTTTTATTTTTACCATTATCCGAAGAATTTTTTTTTTTGCGAATTAAGGTCCTAAGTGTCTAATAAAAATACGTAAAATCGTTCGAGTGATTTTCACAGGCTGAATCGACGAGAAAAAAAAATTAAACAATGAAAAAGAATTTTATTTTCCTTGCGTTCCAACGATGCAAACTTCAACGTAACAATTTTCATGCAATGTTGCAGGAATATTTTCGACCCTTCGGAATTTTTGGATCTTCAAAAAAAAAAAGATGAGATTAAAGTGACCAATAAAGATATTTACATTGAATTACTTTTATTTTTTATATTAAAATATGAAGACTCGCTGGTTGGTGCCAGAAAAATCGTCGACAGATCGATTATTTTTAGCATTTGTTAATGAAATGTCGGGTGTCGTATTTTTCAACACGAAAAGCGCAGGTTGTTATGCAATAAAATTTCGGCAAATGTGCATACCGATGTTATTCCAGCGTTTATGAAAAATCTGACAAGCGATCGGTTAGTGAGTAACACGAGCGAGGCGAGTTCACAAAGAAAGTAACAGAAGAAAGAAAAGAAGAGAGAAAAAAAAAAACCAACGAAAAGATCTCGCGCGTTGGGCCAGCGTTAAAGCTGACAGGCGGATGGACAGACGCATTCGCAAAGGAAGGGCGCCTACCTATTTGCCCCATCTCGACGTGAGAAGAGCTTTACACAAAGAGGGGTAGCAGAGAGCAAGTGGATAACGTTGGATCTTCCTAGTAGTCTCAATCTCATCAGACGCTACTCTCGTCATCTAGAATGATTTTCAACAACACACGCAACGAATAAATCTCACGTTCTGCATCCTCGAGATTCAGACAAAACGAAACAGCCCCAATGTGAACGACATTTTTCATTGTAGTCGACAAAAACGATTTGGACAGATTCAAATATAAATTGGCATTTTTATGAATGAAAAGGAAGCACTATTTATCCTTCATCGTAGCTCGAGTCCAAAATGAAATGTTCATTCTACATTAAAATATAAAATCCGTTTTTCCTGTGCAGAAATTCGTTGGGGAGTTTCCAAATTCGACCATATCCCTATAGGAATTTTCATAGACCATGAAATGACGAATTATTGATTTTTTTTTTTTTTTTTTTTTTGACGTACCGTTGCTCAGTTCCTCGTACACGGGATTGTAGAGATCTTGAGACGTGTAGGGATCCGGTCCAGGACTGCTGCACACGAAGACACCCCGGCCACTCTCCTTAACGTCGAGCATCTGGCACATGCAAAAGAAAAGAAAAATGTGGTGTTTTTAATCGAAAGCACGGTCGGCGTTTTTTTTATTTTTTTTTTAATTTCATATACGAGGCACGAAGTTTTTCGTAGGTTTTTGCGTAATATTGCGTAACTTTTGCTACCGAAACATTGCGCGGGAAACAGCTGTACAAGTTATAAATGCAAGGAACACTTGGAGGAACGAGAGGATACTTTTTATTTTTTGGCTTTCGCGCAAATAAGTCGTGTTATTGCACTGCGAAAGAAAAAATAATTTAAATAGGATCTATTTAAATTAAATAGGTTTTTTTTTCCTTGTCTCACAGCCCACTACGAACCTATTTGTTTGAAATATATTTTTTTATTCGTTGAAAACTATTCTTTTTAAATATTAAATATATTCAAATTAAGTGAAGATTAGATTCAAATTTAATAAAATAAAGCGCGATATATCGCACGAATACGAGAAAGGAATATAGATTCATAACATAAAAGTGCGGTGAAAAAAAGTGAAATTATTTTTTTCACTGACAAGGCTGTTATTTGCAAAAGAAAAGGAAAGGTATCGTCGTGCCTCTTATCAAGGGGTTACGTGGGTTTGAAAATTTCAAAAAATCCTTTTTTTTTATATTTTATTATCTACCATAATAGTACAATATGTCTAGAATATTCTCCCAAAGTTTCGAGTCAATTGGAGTAAAAGTCGCATAGGCATTTTTCTCAAAACACTATTTTTTAAGTCGGTGGACACGACTTCTCAAAAACTAATGCACCGATCTTATTGAAATTTTGCACAATTCTTCAAAATAGCATTGACTAGTAATTGAACGAAGGTTTTTTTTTGTTTTGATTACAACTAATTTTACAAGGCTGTACGTAGTGTAAATTGTACCAAAAATTGAACTATTTTGCATACAACTCTGCCAAAAATTCAAATTTCAAGTTTAAAAAAAAATCCTTCGTTCAATCATGAGCTATACTTATCTACTAACAGAAAAAATTTGGTTTTTCAATTTCAGATGAAGCTATCATGAGTTATCCTGACCACCACGAGGACACTTTTTTTTTTAGGAATCTCCGGAAACCAGGTCCCACCGGCTGAATTTCTCAAATTTTT
>CAWVQM010000301.1:12500-19960 GCA_963932345.1 Ophion ventricosus | reverse complement strand
AAAAAGTGGCATGGGTTCACACTGGAGTGGCTAGAATTTTTCTGAATTTTTCTTGGACATTTTTCTTCTACCATTTTTGGTTGGAACTTTGATGAAGTGGAGAGGCTCCCCTTGGAATTATGGGGTCTAGGACAATTAAGAAAGGAAATTTTGTTTACATTTTCATTTTTAATTAACTACAATTTTTCTAGATGTTTTTTTTTTCCATTTTTGAAAATTATAATAAAAAATGAAAAAAATTGTTGTTAATTAAAAATGAATATATAAACAAACTTCCTTTCTTAATATATTGTCCTAGACCCCATAATTCCCAAGTGGAGCCTCTCCACTCATCAAGTTCTAACCAAAAATGGTAAAAAAAATGTCAAAAATAAAATTGTGAAGAAATTCTAGCCACTCCAGTGTGAACCCATGCAACTTTTTACCCTCTTGACATTTCCTCTGAAACCCTATAGTTCTTCGATGACGCCTTTTTCTGAAACATTTCTTTTTTTTAGCTAAAAGTGCAATACTGGGGCGAAAAAAAATCGTACGAGCCTTTCTAAAAACAGAAATGTAGGTTTTGATATCCTTTTTAAGTTTACTATGGAAAAACCGAGGAAAAAATTTTCTTCTAATTTTGCATCTCATTTTCGACGGCCAAAAAATAGCCGAAAAATTGCAACGTTCAAAAGTGAGCACCGGGGCAAAAAAAATCGTAGAGAATTTTAAAAAAACGAAATAAAGGAAAACTTGTCCTCTTTAAAATGCCACTTGGGAAATTCAATTACCTTTATTTTGAGTCCGCTATGCAAATTTAGGGCGGTAAGAAATTTTCGACCAGTGCGTACTTTTTTTTTCCAGTACTGTATGTATCTATATATATATAAATCAATTATATTCCACATTTATTTACATTATTTATTATTTAGATGAATAATTAAGTATGACCCAAGATGATACGTATGACAATATAATATTCTGGGATATAATAAAATTGTTACTTATAGGTATGAATAAAGAGACTAATATTTGTCTCTTTCACACAAAGCTTGATTTATTTAACACTTTAATTGAATAATTTAATTAGATCAATTTAAATAATACATTAAGCAAAGAACTTTCAAGCACCGAGGCTTACGTTTTTATTTCACGTTTACTCATTGGTAAACGAAAAGGGACGTTTATTTTTATGAGATGCAATATGGTAGATTGACCTCATGATCCTCGCAAATTATTTTTTTTTCAAACGAAACTTTGGAGTGTAAAAATTGCGCGTATTGGAAAAAAATCTCGTGTCTGGATGCTCAGACGTGGGAGGGCCATTACATTCGATGTGATTTTACAAATATAAAGGTATAAGAAAATAAAATTATTATCTCGTGTCAAATATTGTAGGATACGTATCAAAGGGGACCCCTTTTTTGACAACTTTATGATACTTTCGCAATTCTTTCGTTTTGGTCATTTTCTTTTCTGCTCTTTGTCTCTCATTTCTCTCTCTCTCTCTCTTTCTCTCTCTCTCTCTCTCTCTCTCTCTCTCTCTCTCTCTCTCTCTCTCTCTCTCTCTCTCTCTCTCTCTCTCGCTCTCTCTCTCTCTCTCCCGCTTTCTAAAGTTCCCGTATACTTTATTGGCGATGCCGATTCGGGGACGAGAAGAAAAGAGTGTCGACAGCATAATCGCCGCTTTGCCGTGCACGATAGTGCGGACAACGTCGAGCGCACACACGAGAAATCCCTCTTTGACGCCCACGCGCGCGACCTCCTCCGATGCAGAGAATTCCTGCTGGCGATCGTTGGCTTTTTTTACCGCCTTTCCTCCACCCCCTCCCTCCCCCGCCCCTCTCTAAAAAACGTTCTCCGATGAGGTAAAAAAGTTTCACCGCTCGAACTTCGGGTGATTTTCAATAATTAATTAATCCCCGACACCAACGTGGGTAACGTACAGTAAAACGTGAAAAAAAACTGTTCTTGTGGACGAGCCACCTTTTGGAGTGGAAAATAAAACCTCCATTTCATGATCCGTAGTCGTCGGAGAGTCGCGAAGTTTTCAATGAAATTCTGAATTAAAAAAAAAGGAACAAAATTTGTATTGAAAAATGGCTGAAATATATTTTTTTTTTTTAATTCCGAATTAAAAAAAATTGTTGGAAAAAACAGGTGAACAATTTTTATTCATTTGGATACAAAATTTAAAAAGAAAAACAAAATTTTTATTTAAAAAATAGGTGAATCATTTTTATTTATTTTAATTCCGAATAAAAGAAAACAAAATGTGAGTAGAAAAAATTGGTGAATAAATTATATTTATTTTTATTCCAAAAACAAAAATTTTATTAAAAAAATGCATTAATACTTTTTTAAATTGATTTCAGTTAATAGCTTATAAAATTATTATTTCAATTTTGAAATGACCAAATTCCTCTTTCCATTATTGAATAATGCTTTTTATTATTAAAAAAATAACTCTTTCAAATCTTGATCTATTCTTTCAATTGCTGAACTATAAAATGATCCAACAGCTGAATCAAACTTATCGTCCGCTTAAATAATTCCTCGATTTAATTCTGATTATACAAATTAAAAGTTTCATCCCTAGTCGTAATTTTCAGATTATTATGACCCTGCAGCTCCTCACAGTGGTGGTAGGAAATAAAGATTGTAAAATAGCTCCGAATTTAATGTAAAATATTGCATAAATCCAAAATAAAATAATCAACTGAGAGTTTTACGTCAATTGTTTTTTTTTAAATTATAGTTCGTCATTCCCTATCCGCCTGAAATGATTTACTTCGAAGAAATTCTTTGCCTACACATAGAATCGAATCTATTCTCTACCTATACTAGGCTCGCTGCTACTAGGCTTTCGAGTGCTTGTGGAAACAGACAAAAGTAATTCCGGCTGTAAATCTGACTAGCTGTTACCTCCGATTTCGGTGAAATTTTGCACAGATCTTCTTATCGATAATATAAGTCTTATCGATAATATGCATTTAAATGAAACACCATATATTGCGTAGCCTATTCATGAAAAAGAACTAGAATGATGTTACGTCGCGCCCTGCTTCATAGCACTCAACCCACGAATCCAATAAATCTGGACGATACGAAGAAAGTAGGGAGACGAAAGCCCTTTCCGGGTAACGATAAGCCTCTATTGAATCTTGAAATATTGAACCTTGAATCGTTCAAAAATTACCGAGCCGACAGCATTTTTATCACCGGCGTCATGTCTACACAACTGATATTGCCAACGAGTACACATCGTGAAATGCAAGAAAGAAGTCATCCACAAAGAAAGAGGAAATATCCATCCAGCCGATATTACGTACTAGGGATAAATACACAACATAAAGAGGGAAATAAGTTACCTCTCAGAGAGGATATACAACGAACTACCAATCGATCACACCAAAGGGGTGGAAGCTTCAATACTAGGAGGACCAAATTTACGATTACATGAACCAACATTGGGTCACCTATGAGGAAGCAATAAAACGATCTGCAATAAGCACAATCCCGAAGATTCTCTTTGAGCAACCCTGCAAAAAGGGGTATATAAGGAACAAAGCTCCACAACCGAGTAGTCTAACTCCAAGTCCGAGCAGTCTAACTCCAAGTCTGAACAGTCTAACTCCAAGTCCGGACAGTCTATCTTCAATGCTGAATCTTTGTCCACCGAGCGGTCAAACTTCTGTCACGATTCCACAGTCTAACTCCGACGCCGAATCTCTGTCAAACGGCCAGTCTGAAACTCTATATCAAACAAATATTTCCAATCTGTGTCTTTTGTCGCGTGACCCTGAATCTCTGACTTGCGAAATCCTATCGATATCAGTCTAAGTTACAAATTCTATAAGTAAAAGAGAAACGACAATTATCTTTGCGATTAACTAAGAATTATAGAATAGTTTGCGTGGAGAGAACTATATCATCCTCGTGTGACTTTATAAAAGAACTCATCTACGAGTGTGTCGACGATTGTACAACCCGTCACCAACATTGTACCGGCGATTGTACAACCAACAACAGTTGTAACCTCGTCGGTTAAAACGAGAACAAAACAATGGCAGTATGGAAGAACGTGCTATCTCAAATTGTGATAGAAGAACGTGCTATCCCAAATTGTGATAGAAGAACGTGCTATCTCAAATTGTGATAGAAGAACGTGCTATCTCAAATTATGAGAGAAGAAAGTGCTATCTCAAATTGTGATAGAAGAACGTGCTATCTCAAATTGTGATAGAAGAACGTGCTATCTCATATTATGAGAGAAGAACGTGCTATCTCAAATTGTGATAGAAGAACGTGCTATCTCAAATTGTGATAGAAGAACGTGCTATTTCGAATTGTGATAGAAGAACGTGCTATCTCGATCAGTCAACATATTTTCATTGATACAGCACTGGTATTTGGGGCACCTCAGTATACAGAGCACTTTTTCTGTAAGGTTATTTAATTTTCTAATATTATTTAGCTCGATAACAGAAAAAAATTAAGATATGTTTGAATAAACAACTTTTTTTTATCATCAATATATTTATTTATATGGAATTTACCAGTTACCTACAGTAACTGTAGGTTCTAAAAATTCCATATAAATAAATATATTGATGATTAAAAAAAAGTTGTTTATTCAAACATATCTTAATTTTTATTATCGAGCTAAATAATATTAGAAAATTAAATAACCTTACAGAAAAAGTGCTCTGTATACTGAGGTGCCCCAAATACCAGTGCTGTATCAATGAAAATATGTTGACTGATCGAGATAGCACGTTCTTCTATCACAATTCGAAATAGCACGTTCTTCTATCACAATTTGAGATAGCACGTTCTTCTATCACAATTTGAGATAGCACGTTCTTCTCTCATAATATGAGATAGCACGTTCTTCTATCACAATTTGAGATAGCACGTTCTTCTATCACAATTTGAGATAGCACGTCCTTCTCTCATAATTTGAGATAGCACGTTCTTCTATCACAATTTGAGATAGCACGTTCTTCTATCACAATTTGAGATAGCACGTTCTTCTATCACAATTTGGGATAGCACGTTCTTTTATCACAATTTGAGATAGCACGTTCTTCCATACTGCCGTCGAAAAGGAATCTCTCCGATGAATAAAAGTAATTTAAGTAAGTAAAACTTCTCTACTAAGAGTGTTCTTTTACTCAGCCTCTACTATATCAACGATCACTACTCTCCTCACTCTCCCATATCAAAGGGCAAAGGGCTCAATTGTCTTGACCTGAAAGAGAAGTCAACACCGTGTTACGTCTTCTCTAGAACCGATAAGTTCACGGGGACGTAATAATGGCAAACCTTGTTGATTTTTATTTCATTCTTGTAGCCCTGAACAATGATAAAATGTGAATAATTGAATTTTTTAGAGTTCTAACGTTTTAGAGACGTTAGATACATTAATTTCCTTCATCAATAATTTGATTTGTAAATGATTAATTATTATTATTCCCGTGATCATATTTTTCGTCGAAACAGACACCTTCACGGTAAGTTCAAACACAATCAAAAGAGGAGCTACAACTACTTGAAGTAGGTCAGATAGGAGTATAGGGTTCTGTGCAGAAGGTACGCCTTACCAGCTCCAATGGAGGAGCAGAAAAGTTGATTTAGGTGACATTTTGAGGCTCATAGTAGGGCTTTTAGCATTAAGTAGCCTCAAGTGATGTTTAAGGTGGGAAACCACTTTAGATGGTTCAAAAAATCAATATTTTTTATTTCATAAATCATTAGCAAAATATCTTAAGAATACCCTCTGAAAATTTCGAAACGATATTCGGTTTCCTTCGAATGGTATGTATATAAATGATGAAGACTCTCCGCTCGACAGTTGGTGCAAATGGCAGCATGCTAAAGCTCTCGGAACGGCGCCTGAGCCACATCCAACCCCGTTATACTCGGATGTACAAGAGCATATTCTTCCTATATATGAAGATCTATCAAGAGAGGATTTATTGCCGAGATGTTTAGGCGGTCATACCCAGAATGCAAACGAAAGTTTTAACTCGACCGTTTGGCGATTAGCTCCAAAACATCTCCATCGGCATTTCTTGCTGCTATTTTATTCAATGAAGGAAATTCAGCCTTACTCATGGTTATGAATGAACTACAAATCGTAGTTGGCAGGCAGAGCTACGGATATGTCGAGCAAATGGATCAGATGCGCGTGGCTCGGCAGAATAGAAAAAATTTATTAGAGACAAAGGAAGCTCGAAAAGCTCGTAAAGAGGAAATGCAAGCTTCATATGAGTTGCATGAGAAAGAGGAAGGACTGCTTCATGGTGCTAGAATCGCTGATGAATCGGTAAGACAATTTATCATTTGATTAAACACATTTGACTTTGACTTTTTCGTTTGTGAAACTTTAAACGTGTTTTTCTCGAAACGACATTTTTCAATTTGCGAGAATCATAATTCAAAAACTAATTGATCGATCATTTTCAAATTTGGAACACGTTTACGTAATATAATTGACAAAACATGAACCTAAAGTTTGAAAGATTAGATTGTTTAAAACATATTTATTATTGCAAAATGCCGGGGAAAAAAATGCTAAAAATTGATCATTTTTTTTTCAAACACGTTTCAACATTCAATTCTCGATTTTTTTTTCGAAATTTAGGCTCATGTTCTTAAAAAACATCTCAAGAATGTATAAAAATTTGTTGGACTATTTCAGATGCGAATTGCGAGCTGCACAATTCCCGCAAATTGACAACGACGATGAGGAACACGCCAAGAGACACAGCGGATTACACCTTAATTAATGCATGAAATAACTTGAAAAAATTACCAGAGATGTATCAAAATATGAATAAATTATTGTCAGATTTGCGGAAATTTCCGTTTTTTTTCACAATAAAAAAAAATCTAAAAAATAATCTAATTTTCCGTCTCCTAAAGTCGTTGGCCGCCTTAAATGAAGTCAAAGGCCTTCAAAATAGACTGAAAATTGCGACTCGGGATTCAACGAGGCACACGACTGTTCCATTTCAGGAAAACTTTTCAATTGTTTTTCCCTCGTAATCTGTCCATTCTCCATTCAACGTGCATACACACAAACACACATACATACGCGCACTAAAAAATGACGTGCAGCGATCTTGATCTTCAATGTCTCTCTTTAGAGGCAGAAAGTCTTCTCTGGGCAAGTCTGAGAAAAAGGGAGAGCGAGGGATAGAGAGACAGCTGAACGGGGCAAAACCGCGTGTTAATTTCGAACGTCGAAAATCGTAAAATGCAAATGAATGATGCAACGAAGGGGACCGTGGCTCGATTGGCAAATTGCGAAAGAAGAAGGTTGTGGCTCGTGGTAACGCGCGACGGCCGAAACTGAGTGAGAACGAGACGAAATATGTACGAGAAGCCAGAAATCAAAGAGAGATGCTATATATAAGTGGCCATGTGTATGTCTATATAAATGTCTATATAAATATATACGTACATACGACTAC
>CAWVQM010000301.1:0-10000 GCA_963932345.1 Ophion ventricosus | reverse complement strand
TGAATGCCCACACATTCGTTCGCATTACGTATACATTAATCTGTGGATAGATATATATATATGTGGATGAGCGTATACGATATGCGAGCGATGAGTTGCGGAGCAATCGTGTCCAATCTGACGTAGTAATAAAAAGTGCATAAATAAATATATATATATATATATATATATATATATATATGTGCCCGCACGAGCCGATATATTCGCACACGCACACACGCAATATGCGGTATATATATATATATATGTATACAGGGTGGACCATTTAACGTGACCACCCCAAATATCTCCGTTGCCTTTAGACTGACGAAAAAAGTGTCAGAAGGTAATTTTATTGATTTCGAAGGGCTGGTACAGTGGTGAAAAATTCATTTTTGTCAAGGTCATAGTTTTTGCGTTCCCAATGTCATCAATGGTTTTTCAAATGGGAACATGTTTTTTTTTTCTTAAGACGTTGTAGCTGATATTCAGACGAATCCAACGACCTATGATATCATGGCCTTGAAATGATTTTTCACCAAAATACACGTGTAAAACGGGAAATCGTGATGGTATTGACAATAAGAATATCCGAATAATGTAATTGAATTTTTTGTGCAGAAAATTTATTGTAACAAATGTTCGAAGTGATGGCCATTAACCTCGACACTTTTTTGAAGACGTCGGATGATTGATTCTCTTGATCTTCGAATAGCTTCTGGTGTGATAGCGGCGCAGGTTATCCAACGGATACAATAATGGACAATAGTCGGAGATGTTTCTGATGTTTGCAAATACTGGTATTGTAACGTAGTACAACTGTAGTAGAGTGAAGAATGTTTACCATCAACCAATATTGGAATCAGTGAACAAGTGTATCCATCCGAAGTACCATGTAATAACCGTATCGAAAATGGTATTGTACAGTCAAGCAGAGTGATTGTAGAGTCAAGCATGATGTTCCGACGATGCCGGCGAACATGCGAGAACGAATTACAAGAGCCTGCGCCGCTATCACACCCGAAACTATTCGAAGGTCAACAGAATCATTCATCCGACGTCTTCAAAAAAGTGTCGAGGTTAATGGCCATCACTTCGAACATTTGTTTCAATAAATTTTCTGCACAAAAAATTCAATTACATCATTCGGATATTCTTATTGTCAATACCATTACGATTTCCCGTTTTTGCACGTGTATTTTGGTGGAAAATCATTTCAAGGTCATGATATCATAGGTCCTTGGATTCGTCTGAATGTCAGTTACAACGTCTTAATAAAAAAAAACATGTTTCTATTGGTAAAACCATTGATGAGCTTGAGAACGCAAAAACTATGACCTTGAAAAAAATGAATTTTTCACCACTGTATCAGCCTATCGAAATAAATCAAATTACCTCATGACCTTTTTTTTGTCACTCTAAAGACAACGGAGATATTTGGGGAGGTCACGTTAAATGGTTCACCCTTTTTATGGAGAAGAAGATTTCATCATGCTTGCTTGGACGAAACTTAAATGCAATTGATCGGTTATTTGATTTTAATTATTCTGGATCGATTGGGATCGATCCAGAGGCAACATTGACGTGGCCAGCAACATTGGCGAGCCAGGCGTAGCCAACATCGGCTACGCCAATGTTGGTACGGGTTTTCCCCAGTTTCCCCATACCCTCGGCAAATGCGGTATAGTGTAGCCTAAGATAGCTGTGGACGCAACGGAAGGTAGGATATATTAACGAAGTGGTGGTGGGAAGTGATAGGAAAGGGTTCAATTGGGAAGGGTAATACGTTAAAATCCGTAAGGGATTTTGGGGCTACGTTGGGGATACGTTAGGGCTCAGGAAATCAAATGAAAATAGAACTATATAAAATATTCCTATTCTTATTATTACGAATTGATATTATTATTATTATAAATTATTCAATTATTTTACATGACACGATCATGTTTTCCTCGCTTTTTTCTGCGTGTGAATGGTACGTAAAAATCCGCACATGCGCATTTCTCACGCTTACGGTCATTGTACGCCATTGTGGAGCAGAGCTGCTGCCACCAGTCGTTAGGTCGATGAATTATGTACGTTGAGGACTTATTTACAGGAAGAAACATAACCTCACTTTTACGTGACACCGTGACAAATTATTAATAAAATAGCACACTTAAATATGCTGATGCATTTAACAACCGTATGCAATACAACTTCTGCACGCGCTTGGAGCAATAAGTATTTAACAATACAAAAGCTCGGAAAACATGGTTTTGTTTTATAAAGACTCGTGTGCACCTTGGAGGATGGGCCTTTTTACGCCTCGCGCGATGTTTTCAGTACGTGTTTCAGAAAACATCGCGCTCGTCGTAAAAGTCCCACTTTGCCTCCTTGGTACACAATGTACTATTATTTGATTTTAATTTTTTTTAAGTTTATTTTATTTTTCCTTATTTTTTTATTTTAATTCTAATAATTCATTTAAATTATTAAATTATTACATTATATGTGAATTATTATTGTTATTATTATTATGAACTCGCACGACCGGCAAAGTAAATTTCAACAGTGTACAGAAATAGAGCCGAGCGCGGTAGCGATGTTGGGTACACCGACTAGTGAATGGACGAAAGTTAATTTATATTGAAAATAAGATATGAATTGTCGATAAAAACTTGAAACACTATAATTTAGGAAAAAAAAGTCACAGGTGTTGTAAAAACTAATTTTTTAGTTTAATATCGAATTTTGACGCCACACGGAATTTTTATTTTTTGTCGTACTTGCACAACGCGCAATTTGCATTACTTATGATACGGCTGTGCAAAGTAGGTGTTCTAAATGCGAAAACAAAAGTTTTTATAGGTTTTGAGGGCAAGTATTACTTTTACTATTCAAGATAAAATCAATTTTTGATTTTTTTCAAATATTTTTAATAAATCCATAACAATAGGTCAGAATTAACCATGAATTCACTGGTGCCGTATTTAAATCGCTTTCCAGCAAATTGACATATGGGCTCTTTTCTAATAATATCCAAAACAGACAAAAAAATTAAGTTCAACTGATGAAAATTGCAAAATTAATTACTAATAAGAATTGACAATATAAATTTCATCAAATGTTGTCATAAAATAATTTCATTTGTTCTTTTTTATTTTTACAAAATTCAATTTTCCTTTTCTTTGTTGAAACAAACTGCGGTAGTTTTTTGAGAATGTTACGTTAAGATAAAAAGAAGCTTTATGTATTTTCGACAAAATCGCGATAACAAATATAATACTCACATGTATAAGAATATTTTACTTTTTGTGCAATACAGTGATCTCCAAATCGAGCATTTAATAAAAATAAATAATAAATCCTTATCCTTAATAGCCTTCATCTACGCTACACATCCATTTAATGATGGTCGTGTGTTCATTTACTGGTAATTTCGTCCATTGGAGGAATGACTAAAACTGGAGATTTAGTCATTCCTCTACTTATTTATCAATTTCTCCATTATTATTCGTCGCAATTACTTCGAATATTTTTTTCTACTATCAGAATAATATATTTGTTAGCTATAGCAATTGAAAAGTGTGATCTGATAATATTTTCATTTTACAGAACATCTGAATCCTAAAGTGTCGTTATTCCCTCATTTACTGGTCTGTTTACGCGATATAACGAAATATTTGACCCGTTCATATACAGTACTGGACAAAAAAAGTACGCACTAGTCGAAATTTCTTACCGCACTAAAATTTACCTAGCGGACTCAAAAATGAACGTAATTGAATGTCCCAATGGGGTCTAGGACAATATATTATGAAAGGAAATTTGTTTACATATTCATTTCTAATTAACAACAATTTTTTAGAATTTTTTTTTCATTTTCATTTTTTTGTTTTAATTTTCAAAAATAAAAAAAACATCTAGAAAAATTGTAGTTAATTCAAAATGAAAATGTAAACAAATTTCCTTTCTTAATTGTCCTAGACCCCATAATTCCCAAGTGGAGCCTCTCCACTCATCAAAGTTCCAACCAAAAATGGTAAAAAAAATATCCAAGAAAAATGCTGAAAAAATTCTAGCCACTCCAGTGTGAACCCATGCAACTTTTTACCCTCTTGACATTTCTCCTGAAACCCTATAGTTCTTCGATGCCGCCTTTTTTTTCGAAAACATGTCTTTTTTTAGCTAAAAATGCAATACTAGGGCGAAAAAAAATCGTACGAGACTTTATAAAAAATAAAAATGTTGATTTTGATATTCTTTTTATGTTTCCTATGGGAAAAACCGAGGAAAAAATTTTCCACAAACTTTGCAGTTAATTTTAGACGGCCAAAAAATAGCCGAAAAATGGCCACGTTCAAAAGTTTGCACCGAGGCGAAAAAAAATCGTAGAGAATTTTCGAAAAAAGCAAAATAAAGGTAAACTCGTCCTCTTTGAAACGCCACTTGGGAAATTTAATTACCTTAATTTTTGAGTCCGCTATGTAAATTTTAGTGCGGTAAGAAATTTCGACTAGTGCGTACTTTTTTCTTGTCCAGTACTGTATGTGTGAGTCGATCCGATGATACTTGGCAGCTTGGCCGATGCTCCGCGATCCTATATTCGGATGGAAAACGCACACTTCCTTTCCTGCTTGCTTTATTTATTTATTATTCCCATTTCGTTTATATGTTTATTATTTTTATTACATTTTATGATTTGAATTCGTTGCTTCTCATTCATCCTCCTCGCCCTCCTTCCCCTCCCCCTACTGTTTCTTGCTCCTCGTCTCCGCGTCTCTCCTTCTTCGAACAATTATATATTAAGGGGCTGTATAGTTTATGAGAATCGTCCGAAGGCAACGACAGTTGGTTGCTACGATTCCATCACTCGCGTTCCTATTTTTTGTTCTCTCATTTTTTTTTTCGAGTCTCCCTTCGTCTCGAAAATCATCGCCTCGTTATGCGCTCGAGTCCAATATGCGCTGGGCGGGGGAGGGAGAGAGGGACAAAAAACGTTACGAGCTTCAGCCGAATAGGAGACGGTGATGATACCTGTATAATTATCAGTCACAGCCGGTAGGTGGACGCGAGAAGAGAGAGAGAGAGAGAGAGAGAGAGAGAGAGAGAGAGAGAGAGAGAGAGAGAGAGACAGGATCCTTTTTGTTGGCTTTGCTTCTTGTTTTATGGATCAGGCCGCAGATCCGGGAGCAAAAGAGAACGAAAACCGTCCCTTGACGGGACACGCGACCCTCCCTCGTTCACTTCCGTCCGGTTGTTTGATCCTTCGTTGTTGTAAGCGTTTTTCAAGTGGCTGTGCATTGCCCACCGCGCTTTGAAGTAAAAAAACTTCGCGAGCCTCCAATGATAGAAAACTCGCTGGTGATGGGAACGAAAGCTCGTGGGATAACATAGCGCAGTAGAGCTGCCTGTCATTTAGTGGCATGGCCATCATAATTGGGACGGCAATGTTATCATTGTCCTGTCGATAAAATGTGTTGGCTTTCTGTACAGTTGACGATTGTTACTAGTTTCCATGTATCAACTTCTAGGCGATAATACAGGGACACTAGCGATAGTAGCCAACTTTACTACAAATCCAAGTGTGTTGTTTTAAGGGTTTACGTGGGTTTCAAACCCAAAAAAGGCTTATTTTCTCTATTGTTTTAAAATATAATATATAAATTATTTTATTCAAAATGTTAAGCACATAAAAGAGCAACATTTCAACAATATTTTTTAAGAATTTCATCAAAAAATTTGGGAAATTCAGCCGTTGGGACTTGGTTTTCGGATTCCCCTAAAAAAAAGTGTCCTCGTGGTGGTCAGAATAACTCATGATAGCTTTATATGGTATTAAAAAACCAAATTCTTTCTGTTAGTAGATAAGTATAGCTCGTGATTGAACGAAGGATTAAAAAAAAATTGAAAT
The DNA here is from genome assembly GCA_963932345.1 of Ophion ventricosus. Classification (NCBI taxonomy): domain Eukaryota; kingdom Metazoa; phylum Arthropoda; class Insecta; order Hymenoptera; family Ichneumonidae; genus Ophion; species Ophion ventricosus. Next base: position 4,125 of record CAWVQM010000301.1, on the reverse strand, counting down.
TTGAATTTTTGGCAGAGTTGTATGCAAAATAGTTCAATTTTCGGTACAATTTGCCCTACGTATAGCCTTGCAAAAATTAGTTGTAATCGAAAAAAAACCTTCGTTCAATCACTAGTCAATGCTATTTTGAAGAAGTGTGCAAAATTTCAATGAGATCGGTGCATTAGTTTTTGAGAAATCTTGTCCACCGACTTAAAAAATAGTGTTTTGAGAAAAATGCGTATACCTGCGGCGCTCCCGGCCGGTCTTTCCCAACGGGAGGAATTCCCAAAGGCTCTGTCTCCTAGACTTTTACTCCGATTGACTTAAAACTTTGGGAGAATATTCTAGACATATTGTACTATTAGATAATAAAATTTAAAAAAATAGCTTTTTTGAAATGTTAAAACCCACGTAACCTCTTAACACAGTTACATGTGTTCTTACCCTGTGGTCACTTTTTACACATTTCCGTGTGTGTCATTTCGGGATTCACTTCATGCGTTTTGTATTACACACTTAAGTGTATTGTTTCTATGGATATTTGGTGTGTTATTTGATTGTTTTTTTACACACTGCATGCGTGGTGGTTCAAGGCATCACAGCTCATCTACTAAACGCATAGAATATTTCATAAATCCAAAATAGAATGAAATACTCAACTCAGAATTGTACATCAATGATTTTTGATCATGATTCGTTATTCTCAAGTGTCTGAAAATGATTTTTTTCAAAGAAAACATTTCGTCTGCACATGGAATCGAAGCTCCAATGTAGCTACGCAGGCTGCCCCTACGTTATCAAGTGCTTCCAGGATTTCATTGTTTAATCGCAGATATGGCATAACAGAAAAAAGTAATTCCTATAATTATTTGCTGTATCGCATATACTAAATTAATTGTTTAATGCCATTGTGATAATTGGAGAGTTCGCAAATGTTTGCAAATGTTCACTCTTTTGACGAAATTTTCAATAACATTTTGGCATAATTGCGGACTAATTTCATTAACGGTGTGTCCAATTGCTTCCTTGAGCTCCGAAATGGTATGTGAATCATTGGCATACATTCCGGTCAGGAATCCCCAAAGAAAGAAGTCCAATAGCGTCAAAACGCACGATCTTGGTGGCCAATTCACATCGCCGCGGCGCGAGATAACACGACCATGAAACTTCGTCTGCAATAACTGCATTGTTTCTCAGTGAATTTTCACAATTTCTATGCGTTGCTCAATCGTGGAATTCTCTATGATTAAACCTCGATACTTCCTGATGCCAGTTGTCAAAGATTAGAACTCTATGTTCGCCACAAAAAAAAATGGCTCGCAATTTAAAATGTCAGGTCATTTTGAGACACCCTTTATAAGACAGTAGACAGATATTAGAAGGGTTTTATACGTAAAATAATGAGGGAGGGAGAGGGAATAAAGAGAGAGAGAGAGGGAGAGAGAGAGAGAGAAAAAGATGTTACCACGATAATTTATTGTTAATTGTCATATTTAAATTAACAAGCCCTATTCAATTAATTTCTTCGAAATAGGTATTAAGTATTTTTTAATTGACATGTAATTTTAATATACTTAATGCGGATCCACTATTTACAAATACGCACGAAATGTGCTTAATTTCACTCTAACACACGTAAATGCATTGTTTAAGACACGTTTGGTGCAACATACAGAATGCAGACGTTGATACTTTTGGCATGTTTTCAACAAGACAGCAATAACGTGTTGAAATTTAATGCAGTTTAATGTTTGAAAATACACATGAAATGTGTTTGAATACTCTACAACAAACATAAGTGCGTTATTTCGAGTTGTGTAAGGCATTCCTACGTGTTAATTCCTAAAATTACACACCTTATGTGCAACAAATAACACACATGGATTTGCAGTGTCCCGTTGTAGTGTCTTCAATTCAACGATTTGTTCGGCAACAGCTGATCGATACCATTAGTGCTGCTATCCTATCTTCCAATCCAGTGAAAGTGGTCCCGATAGTCAAGTAAGCGGATTGAATGTGCCATTTGCAAGTACCTACAGTGAATTTTCACTTAACCATTATGGTCAGCTATCATCGCGATCATTGACGTAGCTTTGATAACAATGTTCTTTTTTTTTTAATAAAATTTACATAATCGTCGATAATCACGTAACACGCATGGTATATGAAACTTTCTTTAATCACACGTTCATGTTAACATTAACAGCAAACTATTGCAGCAGCTTAAAAAATAATCAACAAATTTTTCATTATCCTTTAGTCCAATTACCAGTCTTAAAACTTTACTGCCAGTCGGTAATCAATTAAATAAGTCTTATTTTTTTTCTGTAAATCGGCCCAACACTCTTTTGGCTGGAATTTTTTTCAACAATGTCATTGCCCATGTCAGTGTTCAGCAGTGACACGAGAGAATTGTTCCAGAAGCATTGTGATTCTAAGCCACATTTTTATCCGCCTCATGGCAGAAAAACTTCGGTCACAGCCGGCTGAGGTAACTTGAGTACTATTGCGGCTTGGAAAAGTTTATATAAGTTAGGGCAGTACACCTTTTTAAAATGCTTTCTTGAATTTTCAGCATTCATTTCATTATTTAAAAATTGGAGTATGCTTTTCGTGATCATCGCTTCAGCTTCTAAGGCTGATGTATAAACTATTAAGAAATTTAATAAATTATTGAAGATATCATTTTCGCTCTTCACATCCTATTTCAAAAATGCATCAACTGCATGGGCTAACGGTAGATTCTGAAATCGGCGTTTTACATTTACAATGATATTGTCTCCTACTTGGTAGTAAATGTTGATCTTCCAGTATTTTTCTGGTTATGCATCGGCCGTCAGATCTAATCTACTGCTTTTGTCCACAGTCGACTTACTTGTGAAATTTGAATATCCATTTAATTTACGTAATGAAATAGCTACTTTTTATACCAATTACGAAATTACGACGAAGGAAATACTTCAAGTTTTATGAAATAATTTGTTGATGCTTGCTCGGGTGAAACTTTTAAAAAGTTAATCGATTATTTGACTTTAATTATTTTGGATCGATCTTTCATCTGAGGGGAGGCTGGGGCACTGGGCTCTCCAGAGAGAGCCGTGCCCACCCCAGCGCCTCCCTGGCTACGCGAATGATCACCACTTCCATTGCAGTCGATGCCAAGCCACAAACCTAGTGACTTTCAGTGTCCAACTCCAAAATGTACTCCAATTCGCAAACTTCTCGATCGCAGGTGACAAAGGCTACCTCGATAGGGCCAAAGGTGCCTAAGAAATAGATTTGGAAATTCATAGGTAGCACTCGTTTAGCCGCAACGCTTCTGCTTTGCTGGTGACGGCAGTTCGGCCGCGTAGCCAACCTGGTTGGCTACACGTCGAGAGAGAGGAGAAAGAGAGAGAGAGATCCTTTGCCAAGATCTGGGCAAAATTTCCAGAGCTAATTACAGTAATGAGGCAGCTAGAACCAGCTTAATGTTCCGTTTCGCTCTTCCTTGCTGCGCAGTTTCCCGCCGGCCACGATTTTCGCATGGACGGGAGTTCCATACGTAGAGAGAGAGAGTGTGTGTGTGTATGAGAGAGAGAGAGAGAGAGAACATGGTGTAACGTCTTCTAGCGCCCATGGCAGCCACTTTGAGTCGGTCTCTGTGAACCCCTCAGCACCGGTATTCGATAAGATCTGCCGTTAAAAAGTATCTAGGCTGTTGCTTCTGCTTCCACATTCGTAATGATACAGCCGCGTAATCCGAGCCGAGGCTATAAAATCTCAGTGAGATTTGCACTCCGATTCTCATCACCATCACGCTTTCTCGCGCTCCTCCAGCCGCTTTTCCCGTCGTTCTTGATGTCATTCGCGCTGATGACGTTTTGGGAAAACGCCGCCAGACCCTCATTGCCTCGAAGCAGTCTCTTCGTGGATCCCGGGACGAGATAAAAGGCGCTCGCGTTGATCTATCGCGGCGCGGCTGCGCGCGTCAATCTTCCTGAAATTCCCGATTATCATCGCTCTGCGAATCCCAATTTGCTCTGGCGCGCAATTTCCAAATTCGCGGGCAACCACACCGCTTATTATAGAACGAGGTGAACTCGAATGCCGCGCTCTATGGCCCCTCGCCTACAAGGACGAAGAAAAAACAAATGTGGATCA
>CAWVQM010000300.1:0-18726 GCA_963932345.1 Ophion ventricosus | reverse complement strand
CACGTTGTACAATCGACAACATTATCGGATAGATTTGTAAATAGGAATGCACAACGGAAAATAAATGTCCTCTCTCTCTCTCTCTCTCTCTCTCTCTCTCTCTCTGTCTTTTTCATTCCATACATAACGATAATACAAGTCGGTAATCTTAAAAACCGGCCTTACCGACTGAGAAAGGTAAGCATAACTTCTATTTCGTGATCCATGAAATTCGTACTCGAAATAAACAAGTCGTATAATAATTATAATAAGATAAAAGGACATGTCCGGACTGACTGACTGACTGACAGATTAATGCACAACCTAAACCGTTGAAGATAGAAACGTGAAATTTGGACTGTAGTTTCCTTTTATGATGCCAACACTTACTGAGAAAGGAATTTGTGATATTCAATGAATAAATGAATGAATGAATAAATGATTGAATAAATGAATAAATGAATAAATGAATAAATGAATAAATGAATAAATGAATAAATGAATAAATGAATAAATGAATAAATGAATAAATGAATAAATGAATAAATGAATAAATGAATAAATGAATAAATGAATAAATGAATAAATGAATAAATGAATAAATGAATAAATGAATAAATGAATAAATGAATAAATGAATAAATGAATAAATGAATAAATGAATAAATGAATAAATGAATAAATGAATAAATGAATAAATGAATAAATGAATAAATGAATAAATGAATAAATGAATAAATGAATAAATGAATAAATGAATAAATGAATAAATGAATAAATGAATAAATGAATAAATGAATAAATGAATAAATGAATAAATGAATAAATGAATAAATGAATAAATGAATAAATGAATAAATGAATAAATGAATAAATGAATAAATGAATAAATGAATAAATGAATAAATGAATAAATGAATAAATGAATAAATGAATAAATGAATAAATGAATAAATGAATAAATGAATAAATGAATAAATGAATAAATGAATAAATGAATAAATGAATAAATGAATAAATGAATAAATGAATAAATGAATAAACGAATAAACGAATAAATGAATAAACGAATAAACGAATAAACGAATAAACGAATAAACGAATAAATGAATAAACGAATAAATGAATAACTAATACTCGATACAAGAGTATCGAGCGATTATGTTGGAGATCGCGACTTTTGTAGCGAAGTATCGATAAAATTCTTGTTTCTCTTGATTTGTATCGAGTATCTTTAACCGAATTCGATACCGAAGTAACTAGTTACTGCCAACTCTGCTTTAGAGTAGGCTAAGCGCTTAATAAAATTGTTTATTTAATAATTATTAAATAAAATAATGATAAGAGGAAGAAGAACAAGAAGAAGAATAATAACCATTAAAACAATAACGAATAATAATAAATAATGATAATATTATCGATTAATATCATTAATATTAATATTTAGTTAATAATTATTGAATAAAATCTTTTATTCATTTTATTGATTAGATAATTTATATTGATAAAATAATATTATCATTATTGCAATATTATTAATATAATTTAATATCAATTTATAATTCAGACGGCTTTTTTTTCGTTGTTTTGTTCCAATCTTTGCAGACTGGCTCTCGACGAGTGCTCGTTCATCGTAAGGGAGAAAAACCGCCGTAACATAGGGGTCGTCGAGCCTTCGAAAACCTGACTCATCGTATCGAACCTTCCACCCCTCGGGTACCACTTCTATCCGCCACTGACAGAATTCGCATTGGCGTGCGAGAAACTACCCTTCAAACGAGAGTGCACGTAACGCAGCGTTCTGCCGGCTGCCAGGGGGTAACCTTCCGAGAGGGGTTGAGGGTGGGGCGTGAATATAAGGCAGCTCCTGGTGCGCTCATGAACAAACGAAAAAACGTCTGCAAACATTCGCGCTCGAAACTCGCGAGGCGACCGGCGTTAACGAGCGAGGAGAAGACTGGGAGAAAAAAAAAAATTGGAAAATGATGAGAACGAGGGTGCGCTTTGTGATTGCAAAAAAAAAAAAAAGGCGCGAAAAATAGCGAGCAAGAGAGAGTGCAATCTGATCCGCTGCAGAATTATTTTTAAAAGTTAAACAAAAGAACGAAAATTAAAAATTAAAGAAAGAAAATAAAAAAAAATACTTTTATTTAAAGTATTAAATTATTAATATATAAATTAAATATAAATTAAATTATATTGATTAAAAATAAAAATTACTTTATTTTAAACATTTGAAAAAATAAAATGTTTAAATTACACAAGAAAAATCTTGTAAAAACGATTTTGAATGTGTCTCAAAAGAAAACGACGATAAATTTTTTTCATTTGAAGTGATTTAAAAAAATCCTTGAAAAAGATATTTCGAATTCGAGGTCCGTTAAAAAAAAATTGCAAAAAGTGTATTTCGAGAGACTTAAAAAAGGCTCGAAAAAAAATATTTTGACTTTTTTAAAAATTAAGATTGATAAAAATGTTATTTTGACATTTAAAAAAATGATAAAAAATGATATAATGATAATTTATTCATTTTTAAAAGTTAAACAAATGCTCGAAAATTAAAAATTAAAGAAAGAAAATAAAAATTACTCTAAAGTTATTACCAATTATTAATATATAAATTTATTTATATAAATTAAATGTAAATTAAATTATAGAAATTAAAAATAAAAAGTACTTTATTTAAAAAATTAAAAGACAATAAAAATGTTAAATTACACAAGAAAAATCTAAAAAAAACAATTTTAAATGTAAGTCTAAAAAAAATACGATAGAAAATTGTATTTGAAGTGACTTGAAAAAGATCCTCGAAAAAAATATTTTGATTTATAAAAAAAAATTAAGATTAAATAAAAATTTAATTTGCCATTTAAAAAAAATGATAAACATGATATAATGATAATTTATTCATTTAAAAAAGTTAAACAAATGAACGAAAATTAAAAATCAAAGAAAGAAAATAAAAATAACTTTATTTAAAGTATTAAATTATTAATATATAAATTAAATGATATGAATTAAATATAAATTGAATTATAGAAATTGAAAATAATTACTTTATTTAAAAAATGAAAAGAAAATAAATATGTCAAATTACAAAAGAAAAATCTGAAAAAAAAACGATTTTAAATGTGTCTAAAAAAAGATACGATAGAAAATTGTATTTGAAGTGACTGAAAAAAATTCTCGAAAAAGATATTTCGCTTCAAGATCCGTTGAAAAAAAAAATTACATTTCAAGAGACTTAAAGGAGCGTCGAAAAAAATATTTTGATATTCTTAAAAAATTGAGATTAAGATAAAAATTTAGACATTTTTAAAAAATTCGGAATTAAAAAAAAATTCGAAAATTAAGAAAGAATTAATGCAAAAAACATTGCCTTTCAATTGGTTATAAAAAAACCTTAAAAAACATTTTCGAAGAAAAATTCTCTGACTTCGAACAAAACAAAAGTATGCAATATTTATATTGATCGAGAAAAAAAATCGAGAATTCTTTTTCTCTCGTTCACACCTTCGTTATTCTTGTTACAAAAAAAAAACTCGTGCAGTCAGCAGGAATAATCGGGCCATTTTGCAAAGTAGAACGCAAAAAAAAAAAAAAAAAAATATTGAAGTGCTTTCGTGTGCAAATAAACGCATATCCCCGGCTACGGAAAAAAAAAAATAAAAAAAACTCGTCGACGCGACCAGAGTCTATCGCATTCGTTACGACGTCAGCGTTTTAGTGACGTCGTCAAGTGCTCCCGCAAGCACGCGTCATAAATGCCGCACATGTGCACTGCGTCATCGACCGGATAATAATAAGCCCCACGTGCGATCGGCGGTACATTCTTCGATTGAAACATCGCCACGAATCGCGATAAATTTGGAACATCCGTAAAATCAATATTAACGATATATCAAAATTTTCCTCTCGTATTGTTGAATAATGGCCTCGCGTTACCGCAGCTGAATTTTATTGGTCGCAGACTCTTGTGAAAAGGCGATAAAAAAAATGTTTATTATTGAATTTAACGTCGTAATTATCGTAATTGGTTAATTTTTTTTTTTTTTTTGGATCACGAAAAAGTTTTCCACAAATATTAAAACGAAAGGTGCAAAAATGATGGATGATTGCAGGTAATAATAAATTTGGAAAAAGTATAAATTTTATCAAGAAAATGTATCAGGAAAAAATAAAAAGAAAAAGAGGTAATAATAAATTAGGCAAAAGTATCAATTTTATGAAGAAAAAGTATCAAGAAAGAATAAAAAGAAAAGGAGGTAATAATAAATTAGGAAAAAGTATCAATTTTATGAAGAAAAAGTATTACAAAAGAATAAAAAGAAAAAGAGGTAATAATAAATTGGGCAAAAGTATCAATTTTATCGAGAAAAATAACAAGAATAATTACAAGAAAAGGAGGTAATAATAAATTAGGAAAAAGTATCAATTTTATCAAGAAAATGTATCAAGAAAGAATAAAAAGAAAAAGAGGTAATAATAAATTAGGCAAAAGTATCAATTTTATCAAGAAAAATAACAAGAATAATTACAAGAAAAGGAGGTAATAATAAATTAGGAAAAAGTATCAATTTTATCAAGAAAAAGTATCAATAAAAAGAAAAGGAATCAATTAGGCCTAATAATAATGATAATAATAATAGTGCTGATATAAAAGTGAATAAATAATAATGACGAAAATAAGTAATAAAAATAAATAAGTAAAGTAAGTAAAGAAATAAATTAAAAGTAAAAGAAATAAATTTAAAAAAAAGTAAAATAAGTAAAGAAAATAAATAATAAAAATAAAATGATTCATAGATAAATCTTTCTACAAAATAGAAAAGTACGAAGAAAATGAGCGAGAGGCATTGGATGTTGATGTGTGGAATCGAGCGAGGATGAAAATTCAGTGGAACTAAAAACGTTTATTACAGACAAAAGAAGCTCGAAAAGCTCGTAAAGACGAAATGCAAGCTTCAAATGAGTTACACGAGGAAGAGAAAGAACTGCTGTATGGTGCTGGAATCGCTGATTAATCGGTAAGACACTTTATCATTTCATTAAACACATTTGACTTTGAGTTTTTCGTTTCTCAAACTTTAAACGTGTTTTTATCTCGAAACGACATTTTTTTCAATTTGCGGGAATCAAAACTCAAAAACTGGATGGATCATCTTCAAATTTGCAACGTGTTTACATAATATAATTTATCAAAACATGAACCTAAAGTTGGAAAGATTCGATTGTTTAAAACATATTTATTATTGCAAAATGCCGGGAAAAAAAAACTGCTAAAAATCGATCATTTTTTTTCAAACACGTTTCAACATTTAATTCTCGATGTTTTTTTTCAAAATTGAGGTTCATGTTCTTAAAAAACATCTCAAGAATTGATAAAAATTTATTGAACTATTTCAGATGCGAATTGCGAGCTGCACAATTCCCGCAAATCGACAACGACCATGAGGACACGCCAAGGGACACATACACCTTAATTAAGGCCGTCTTCTAGTCTAGAATTTTGAAAAAATCGATTTTTTTTTGCATATTTTCAATGTTTAGTACTTCAAGAATATACCCTCCAAAGGAAATTTGGAAAATCCAAATATTAACGGAGTTACAGCTGTAATTAGTGAGGTGGAAACTTAACCGTGATGAACAGCGGATTCACCGCTCTGAACTCCGAACTTCTCATCATCAAAAAACATCAAAAGACTTCGATTTTGAAGAAGAAGGAGTATTTTATGAACCAGGAATCGCCGATTAACGAAATGTAAGTATATGTACCATTATATGACTTGGACTGCCTGAAACTGTACTCGAATCTTTAAACGCGTTTTTCTCGAAACTACTTTTTTTCGAGACGGTTGACGTGATATCTCAAGTTGCAATGAACCGATTTACTTGAAATTTTTTGTGGACCTTCTCTATACACCCCTCTATCGCCCCTACCAGATTTATCGCGAAATTTTGTTACTAATTATTTTTAAAAAAATCAACAATCGTGAAAAAAAAACGGCAAAAGATGACCTTTTTTTTTAAACAGCCGCCATTTTGCGATTTTTTTTTTGCCCGAGGTAGGGGCTATAATGACATCCTTACTAATTAAGAATCTATTTTTTTTTTTCAGATGACCAGGAGGGTTGGAATCATGTCAACCAGGAGAGGCCGTTTTTTTTTTCCACCCCCACTTTACCAGCCTGCATCCACCAGAATTATGGATTTTTTTTTTCGCCAATTTTTTTATACAGTGTCAAAGGATGAATAAATATGTGGTAAAAAGATAGATACGGAAATATTTTTTGTTTTATTTTTTTTAATCGCACGTTGAAAAATCCCCAAATTTTGGCCCTCTAGACTAGAAGAGACGGCCTTAATGCATGAAATTAAGTTGAAAAAATTACCAGAGATGTACGAAAATATGAATAAATTATTGTCAGAGTTGCGGAAACTTTCGTTTTTTTTTTCACAATTAAAAAAAAAAATCCTCTAATTTTCGATCTCCCAATGTCAGCCAGCCTCAATGAACGGCGTAAAAATTTCGTCGCGTCGTAAAATTGCGCGAAAGTTATATAGTCGAATATGCCGAGCCTCGTGGATGAGTGGCAGCCTTGAAGGAAGACGAGTCCCGGCGCGAGCTGTCACAGCAAAGTGTGGGAGTCGAGGCTTATGAGCAAGCCGCCCCCGCCCCCCACCACCCCCGCCACACTCATAACCATCCTGCCACGCTGCTGGATATATCGGCAGCCGGCGTATGACTCACAGTGAACATACTTTGTGTTTCCCCACACACGGGCTCGCCGCCTTTGTACACGCCTCGCGCGATTCTAATCATTCGTGGATCGTGCCAGCCGCTTCGAAACGTTCAAAGAAAAAGTAAAAAAAAAAAACGTACAATGTCTGCGAGAAAAGAAGAAAAAAAAAATATACACGTGCACATATGCTTTTGTATATTTGGATTTTTTTTTTTCGATATATATTTATTATCGTGTACAAAATGTGTGTGCATTCGTATGTACAGGGTGTCCAATAGGAAGTTGCTGAAACTAATCGGCTGTCATTTCAAAACACGTGCACAGAATCAGAAAAGCCAAATTGCTTTAAACAGAGGAAACTCTGCAGTTTTAAACGCACATAAATAAAACCCAGTCAAATATTTTTTTATGTCAATTTATTGCATCTTATAAAAATAACGAAAAAGTACAGTGATTAATGATAGATATTTTTGAAGTGCGAACCGTTAGATTGTGCAAAAAAATCAATTCTCTTTTGAAAACTGTGAAAAACTGTGTCCAACATATCGTTCGTAATGTCGCGAACCACTTCCTGGATGGCCGCGATCAGTTCTTCTACCGTGCTGGGCTTTTTAGCGTAACAATGATCTTTAAGGAACAACGCCACTGTGACGGCTTCAAAAAATCGATTTTTTGAAAACCATCTAAAAAAATCTAAAATACATTTAAGATTAAGATGCCGTTGGACCCAGGTCGAAAAAATAATTATTTTCGGAGATATTGAATATTTTGTGGAGCGGTGCAGCGCTCCGTGACGCTCGGGGTCCCGCGCAGCCGCCTCTTCCTGAGGAAGTATTGGAGGCAATTACGCCAGTCTTCGAAAATTTGAGCAGAGACGATTTGCTGCCGCGTTGTTTGGGCGGCTTCACGCAAAACAACAACGAAAGCTACAACAAATCAGTTTGGGCAATAGCCCCCAAGTGTCAGTCCGGGAGTAAAAAAATCGTTGATATTGCGGCTGATATCGCGGTATTATTATTCAATGATGGCCTGAGAAGCCTCATGAAAGTTTTGGAGACGTTGGGGATAACTATCGGCTCAAATTGTTTCAATTTTTGCGTTGAAACCGACGCAGCGCGGATCGAGCTGGCGGAGCGCTCGCTCACAGACGCTGCAAAAGAGGCAAGAAGAGCCTCTACAAGTTCGAGAAAAGATGCTAGGGACAATCATTTGCTTCTTGAAGGCCAGCTATATGGTGCCGGCATCGCTGATTAAAGGTAAAAAAATTTTTTTCCAATTTATCGCATAAATTAACAAACCTAAAACTTTGAACGCGTTTTTCTCAAAACCACTTTTTTGAGCGCGGCACGCAGCAGAACTCGAGCAATTTTTATCTGATCGACTTCAAATTTGGACTGCATCAATAAAACTAGATTATCTAAAGAAGTACATAGGATTTTTTCGATATCTCAATAATAAAAAAAGTTATAGCCTATTTTCGACGAGAAATTTTGCTCGAAAATCGTCCTTTAATTTCAAAAGCGTGCCTATTTTTTAAAAATCAATATTTTTTCAAATCCCTGTGTACTTCTCTTCAAAATATCATATTATTAACGAAAACACTCGGTATTTTTTTTCAGATCGACTTTGAAGAGAGTTCTGCTGCGTGCCGCGAACCACTGCAGAGGCAACAGTACCTGACGCGGGAGCTTCCCCAGCGTCACCATGGGGCGTGAAAAATTTGAATTTTTTTTTTTATGTATCTTCAATAAACAATGAACAAAACCAAAAAAAAATTTTCGAATATCTCTTTTTTTTCCCACAAAAAAAAATTCTTGAAAAATGGCAAAAAAACAGGGGGTCACAGTGGTGTTCTGCCTTAAGAACGGTGATTTGCAGCGTTGAAGACAAGCCTCGCCCTGAACAGCCAAATGAGCCAATGAGCTGCTACAACCTGGCGATTCCATTACGAGCGATCGTTATAGACTACAATTGATTCGTTTGAGCCGTGAATTACGAGAAAAACGGCCGTAATACGAGCAAAGACATGACAAAATTATTCTTCTGCATGACAAGGCTCGGCCTCGTGTCGGAAAAGTCGTAAAAACAAATATTTGGAACACGCTCAAATGGGACATTTTACCGCACCCGCCCTCCCGAGTAGAAATCTTGCTCCGGCTACAATAAAGGCCTGATCAGGCATCCTGATTTCTTTTTCCAGCCTTGATCAGGATTCTTGATCAAGCCCTCATCATTTTTGTGACACTTTCCCGGATTTCGGCCTGATCAGGGTACAAAATCAACGCCTGATCAGAGCTTGATGTAGTAAGGCTTGATCAAAATGAAAAATCATGGCCTAGTCGGTATGATGTAATGGAGCCCTGTTTAGGATGTCCTAATTATTCCTGAAATAAAAAATACCACGCATATTTAAAAGAGAAAAAGGCACGAAATTATAATTAACGGTAATAATTTATTTTTTAAACTGAATATCAATTTTTATGTATCAAATACATTTTTCATGTAGATGCATGTAGAAAATAAATAACACTTTCTCTTAGAGATTTTATTGAATATGCACCGATGGCATCACATTCACTGAACTAAACTACGCAGCCAACTTACCATTGTTCGGTAGCCTACGCTGTCCGACTGCCTGACGATCGCCTGAAGCTAGCCGTATCAGGCAAATTGAAGTAAGCCGTAAGTCCGGTTGCTTGACTAGCGCCTGAATCTAGCCGGATCAGGCAACCGGAGGAGAACGTACATCAAATTGCCTGACTATCGCAAGACACCAGCCGGATCAGGCAAATTAAGGCATGCCTCAAATAAGGCCTCCGTACTACAACTTGATCAGGCCCGGATCAAATATCAGGCCAGCCTTACAATATTTATACTCGGGGTATTCTCCGGACATTGCTCCTTCTGATTACTGGTTGTTCCGACGGATGCAGCAGGATTTAACAGTACACCGGTTCACTTCTTTCGCAGAAGTCGAAAATTGCCTCAAAACTTGGATCGCCTCAAAAGACGAGACACTTTTTTGTTCGAGATGGAATTCGAAAATTGCCTGAGAGGTGGGAAAAACGTAGTAGCCAGCGATGGACAATATTTTGATTAATCTATTCGTACCATTTATTTTGAAATAAATGGATTTTTTATCACAGTAGAACGGACCGAATTAATTTGTACTCCCAATATATTAACAAACAAACAAAAAAATCGATTTTTGGAAAATCCTAGAGTCGCTTAAGGCCTTGAAATGACGATGAAAGCTATTTTCGAGAGAAAGCCGAATAAACGTGGCAGGAGTTTGGGGGGGGGGGGGGGCAAGAAAATATAAAAGACCGCAGTAAATTTGCCTACGACATTCGCTGGCTCGTACGAGAAATGAAAAAAAAAAAAGATTCCCCATAAAAATAAAACGCGAGCTCGCAAATTGCACGGGAAGATCATTACGAGAGAAAGAGCTCGTAGCTTTCCCCTCTTCCTGCTCGTACGTTCGCTACGAGTGCGACTGCCAGGTGAGAAGATAGGTCTCGAAAGAGTGTCGTCCTCGTCTGCACGAGAAACGATCTCGTACTTTCGCTTCGTCGTTATTGCGCGACGCCGAGTAAGAAAAACAAAAAAGAAAAAAATAAAGAAAAAGAGAGAGATAAAAGACTCGATCTCTCGCTCGGCACAAAGTTGCGAGATTAGAAGAGAAAAAAAAGAATAAAAAAAAAAGGTGGCTGACTCACAGACTGCGCGAGAAAAATCTATTTTGCGTAGACTTTGGAGGCAGATATTTAGAAAAAAAAAAAAAACACGTACACAAACTAAATTGCCAAGTGAAATAATGGACTTTTGCTGAAGGTCGTCTTGGAGAGTTAATTTTGGAATTGCGACGACCACCTTCCATAAGTTCTATATTATATCTGTATGTTATCGAAAAAATAAAAACGAAAGTATTATATACAATGGTCAGGTATACAGTACTGGACAATAAAAAGTACGCACTAGTTGAAATTTCTTACCGCACTAAAATTTACATAGCGCACTCAAAAGTAAAGATAATTGAATTTCCCAAGTGGCGTTTCAAAGAGGACAAGTTAACCTTTATTTTGCTTTTTTAGAAAATTTTCTACGATTTTTTTTCGCCCCGGTGCGCACTTTTGAACGTGGCCATTTTTCGGCTATTTTTTGGCCGTCGAAAATTAATTGCAAAGTTTGTGCAAAATGTTTTCCTCAGTTTTTTTCCATGGTAAACTTAAAAAGGATATCAAAACCTACATTTTTCTTTTTTAGAAAGTCTCGTACGATTTTTTTTCGCCCCAGTATTGCATCTTTAGCTAAAAAAAGACATGTTTCAGAAAAAAAGGCGTCAGCGAAGAACTATAGGGTTTCAGAGGAAATGTCAAGAGGGTAAAAAGTTGCATGGGTTCACGCTGGAGTGGCTAGAATTTTTTCAGAATTTTTTTTTGCAATTTTGTCTTTACCCTTTTTGGTTGAAACTTTCATGAGTGGAGAGGCTCTACTTAGGAATTATGGGTTCTAGGACAATATATTGAGAAAGGAAATTTGTTTACGTATTCATTTTTAATTAAGAATTTTTTTAGAATTTTAACAAGGCGTCCGTGGACTGCCGTTTCATTTCAGGCACGGCAGCCCGATAAGGGCCGGATCGGGGCCGTAAACGGCAGCCGGATCCGGGTCGGATGCCGGATCCGGCCCTAGTCAGTCCCGTAGCAAAATTTCTAGTCGGGATATCATGGTTGTTCAATAAAATTCAGTTTTATATACAAAAATAATTCCTAAACATAACCTTACTTTTAGCTGTCACAGGTGTATGTATGCCCTTACAAGAGAGAGAGAGAGAGAGAGAGAGAGAGGTAGAAAGAGATAGCAGCATACAAGGAAGCTCTTAGTTGCTGCTATCTCTTTCTACCTCTCTCTCTCTCTCTCTCTCTCTCTCTCCCCTCTCCCTTTCTCGCTCTGTCTCTTCCTCTCTTATCCTCCTCATCTAACGCCTCTTCTGTTTGTTGCTAAATAGACATATACACACACAAACACAATTTGCTATCTTTCTCAATAATGCGACTTCCCACGGTTGATCGGCTTGAAGTATATCCGCGCAACTTTTGTTACGCATGCTTCGGTAAAAAACAAAAAGAACGACAAAACAGGAGGTGCGCTGTGTTCCACAGAGAGGAGGGCAGAGGGGGGGGGGGGGGGGATTTTTTTTCGATATATCTTACCGTAAACGCGTGGGAAAGAAGCGAAATATTTCCTGTTCTGAATAAACGAGGAAATCGCTCTCCTTTCCCTCGCTCCTAATAATACGGCTTCTGGGCTTTGCGCGATCGCCCTCCGCGTATCGTGCACCCGGAGGGGAATTTTTGAAAAAAGATCCTTGCGTCTGACCTTGACGGAATTTTTTTTTTTTTCATGGCGTGCCGTGGCCTTTTAGGGTCGAATTTTTTTTATTAAATTTTATTTTTATTTTATTTTGATCATTTTTATTTTATATATTTATTAAAAATAATTTATACAATTTATATATTTTAAAAAATTATTTTTATTTCGTATATTTTTAAAAATAATTTATATAATTTATATATTTTTTAAAATTATTTTTATTTTGTATTTTATTTATTTTTAAAAATAGTTTATATAATTTGTATATATTATTTTTATTTTATTATTTATTTTATTAAAATTAAAAAAAATGTTGGGTCGAAAAAATATCGTTTTTATTTTCGTTTGGGTTTATTATTATTCGTTTGGGTTTTTTATTTTGATTATTTTTATTTTATATATTTTTTAAAAATAATTTATACAATTTATATATTTTAAAAAATTATTTTTATTTCGTATATTTTTAAAAATAATTTATATAATTTATATATTTTTTAAAATTATTTTTATTTTATATTTTATTTATTTTTTAAAATAGTTTATATAATTTGTATATATTATTTTTATTTTATTATTTATTTTATTAAAAATAAAAAAAATTTAGGGTCTAAAAAATATTGTTTTTATTTTCGTTTGGGTTTATTATTTCGCTCGTATTTGACATTTTTGATTATTCACCAAAAAAAAAAATTAAATTCTTCCGGACATCACTTGAGGGAATCGAGCCTCGGTCACCCAAAAACGTCCTGTCGGCGAAGGGACCAAAATGGCGGATGTTCGCAGCGAGAAAAAAAAAAAAAAAAAAGAAGTTGACCCGCGCGTCATTGACAGTGAGCAGCGGCCTCGTTCAAGGCCAACGGGGGCATAAAAGTTTTCGGAGAAATCGTCCCGTTTGCATGCACAATATATCGGATTTTTTTGTTTTGTTTTTTTTTTCTCATTTTTTAAATCGAGGCGACAAGGAAAATATGTGTCGAGGATATAAGAGCAAGCGAGATGGGCGTAGAGGAACGTTGACAGGAGGGCGCCTCTATCATTAATTTAATATTATTATTATTATTATTTATTATTTTTATATAATTTTCCAGCTTTCGAAATTGTGTTATAATTTTCCTGAACCAAAGGTTTACGGCCTCTTGGCGAGGGCAATTTATATATTCGCTTGTATTTTTGTTGTAAATAATTAAAAAAAAAAAAAAAAAAAAAACATTACATATGTGCGAGTAGAGCGGATCATGTGCGAATCGCGCCTGTTTCGGACACTTCCTTACACATCTCTCATCGTCGCATTCCAAGACGCGCCTCGTTGGACTTGACACGTATTACTTTGCATTCCCATAAGTGTCGCGCTACGAGATACGCCTCTCCGCTTCCTCTGTCTTATTATAAATTTATATAAATTAGGTGTAGTAAAAAGAAATCCATTATTTTTGCCAATAGATGGCTCTGGTAATCTGTATCTCGCGTTGTACAAGTGCGATCGGATTACGCTAGATGGCGTTAGAAAGATAAGATTTCGTACTAAAATAAACATCTCAGACAGTTTCCCGAGCAGAAATCTAATCAGGCTGCCTGAGGATCCATCAGGGCCGGATCAGGGATCAATGAGGCGCCCTGATCAGGCACGCATGATTTGCGCCGGACAGGGGCCTTATCAGGTATCAATAAGGCGCCCTGATCAGGCACGCATGATTTGCGCCGGACAGGGGCCTGAGCAGGGATCAATAAGGCGCCCTGATCAGGCACGCCTGATTTGCGCCAGACAGGGGCCTGAGCAGGGATCAATAAGGCGCCCTGATCAGGCACGCCTGATTTGCGCCGGATAGAAGCCTTATCAGGTATCAATAAGGCGCCCTGATAAGGCACGCATGATTTGCGCCGGACAGATTGGGCCGGAAAGATTGGGACGGTCATCGCCAAAACCGGAACAAAAACTAAACGATCAAGTCAAGTAAAATAAAAACTTAAACTTTAAAAAAATGTTTTCATATGTTTCATATTTTTAATAACGTTAGTAAACTTGATAACGTGTAACTGCGATAATAATTTAATAAATGTTGATCTATTTTTGAACAAAAAATTAATCAAATGATTGAGCCAGATGACACGCATGTCTCAGGCAGGATGAGGCACCTGATCCGGGCCAGATAAGTTGCTTGATCCGAGCCAGATATAGTGCCTAATCCGAGCCTGGTAAGGTGCCTGATCCGGGCCCGATAAAGCGCCTGATCAGAGCCTGATAAGGTGCCGGATCCGGACCTGAATTTGCAAAAGCGTTACATCCCTGATCAGGGCCGTACTAAATTTGCCTGATCCGGCCCGGATTTGCTATTGTGGCAGCCTGATCCGGTCCGGATTTCACCCTGAACAAATTTCTGCTCGGGTTTGTGATTGCTTGAGTCAATATTTTTTGAGCGCGGGTCAAAGATGGCCATCAGCAAAGTGAAAATACGCCATATTTTAGAGTTTTTCTTCGATAAAGGCGAAAACGCAAGCAAGGCGGCTGAAAATGTGAATAGTGTTTATGGTCCTGATACTGTAAAAGCCAATCAAGCGCAATTTTGGTTTCGTCGATACCGTTCCGGTAATCTTCATGTCAAAGATGCACCACGCTCTGGGAGGCCAATTGTCGAAAATGTCGATAAAATAATGGAAATCGTCGAGTCCGAGGGTCATGTAAGCACTGTTTCGATTACCCAGGAGCTAAACATTGCACGAAAAACCGTTTGGAACCACTTGAATAAGGCTGGATAGAAAAAAGAAGCTCGATGTACGGGTGCCACACGAGTTAACGCAAAACAACACCTCATATGGACCGAATTTCCATCTGCGAATCGCTGCTGAATCGCAACAAAATCGACCCATTTCTGAAGCGGATGGTGACTGGTGATGAAAAGTGGGTCACTTACGATAACGTCGAGCGAAAACGGTCGTGGTCGAATCGCGGTGAGCCGGTGCAAACGGTGGCCAAGCCAGGATTGACGGTCAGGAAGATTTTACTGTGTGTTTGGTGGTATTGGCAGGGAATCATCTACTATGAGCTGCTCCCCTACGGCCAAACTCTTAATTCGGATCTGTACTGTCAACAATTGGACCGTCCGAAGGAAGCAATCGCCCAGAAGCGGCCAGCTTTGGCCAATAGGAGAGTAATTGTGTTCCATCGGGACAACGCCAGGCCACACACATCGATAGTGACTCGCCAGAAGCTCCGGGAGCTTGGTTGGGAGGTTCTTATGCATCCACCTTATAGTCCGGATCTGGCACCAAGTGATTACCACCTGATCCTGCCTACGGCGAAAGATTTTGCTGGTGAAAAATTCGCCTCAAGAGAAGCTTGTGGAAAATCGACTGTCCGAGTTTTTTGCCAATAGGGACGAGGGTTTCTATGAGAAAGGCATAATGAAATTATCTTCAAAGTGGCAACAAGTTGTCGATCAAAAGGGTGCATATTAGACCTAAATCGGATCATTCTAACTGGACTGGACAAAAAAAAATACGCACTTGTCGAAATTTCGTACCGCACTAAAATTTACATAACAGACTCAAAAATAAAGGTAATTGAATTTTCCAAGTGGCGTTTTGAAGAGGACAAGTTTACCTTTATTTTGCTTTTTTTTTAGAAAATTCTCTACGTTTTTTTTTCGCCCCGGTGCGCACTTTTGAACGTGGCCATTTTTCGGCTATTTTTTGGCCGTCGAAAATCAACTGCAAAGTTTGTGGAAAATTTTTTCCTCGGTTTTTTCCATGGTAAACTTAAAAAGGATATCAAAACATACATTTTTATTTTTTAGAAAGTCTCGTACGATTTTTTTTCGCCCTAGTATAGCATTTTTAGCTAAAAAAGACATGTTTTAGAAAAAAAAAGGCGTCATCGAAGAACTATAGGGTTACGGGGGAAATGTCAAGAGGGTAAAAAGTTGCATGGGTTCACACTGGAATTACTAGAATTTTTTCAGAATTTTTCTTGGATATTTTTTTTTTACCATTTTTGGATGGCACTTTGATGAGTGGAGAGGCTCCACTTGGGAATTATGGGGTCTAGGACAATTAAGAAAGCAAATTTGTTTACATTTTCATTTTTAATTAACAATTTTTCCAGATGTATTTTTTATTTTTGAAAAAAAAAAATGAAAAAAAAAAACAATTTAATTCTAAAAAAATTGTTAATTAAAAATGAATATGTAAGCAAAATTCTCGCCTCTAAATATATTGTCCTAGACCCCATAATTCCCAAGTGGAGCCTCTCCACTCATCAAAGTTCCAACCAAAAATGGTAAAAAAAAAAAATTAAAAAAAAATTCTGAAAAAATTCTCGCCACTCCAGTGTGAACCCATGCAACTTTTTACTCTCTTGACATTTCCTCTGAAACCCTACAGTTCCTCCCTGACGCCTTTTTTTCTGTAACATGTCTTTTTTTAGCTAAAAATGCAATACTGGAGCGAAAAAAAATCGTACGAGACTTTCTAAAAAACAAAAATGTAGGTTTTGATATTCTTTTTAAGTTTACCATGGAAAAAACCGAGGAAAAAATTTTCTACAAACTTTGCAATTAATTTTCGACGACCAAAAAAATAGCCGAAAAATGGCCACGTTCAAAAGTGGGCGCACCGGGGCGAAAAAAAATCGTAGAAAATTTTCCGAAAGAGCAAAATAAAGATAAACTTGTCCTCTTTGAAACGCCACTTGGGAAATTCCATTGATCTTATTTTTCAATCCGCTGTGTAAATTTTAGTGCGGTAAGATATTTCGACTACTGGCATTGTAACGTAGTAAAACTGTAGTAGACTGAAGAATGTTAACCAACTACCAATATTAGAACCAATAGACAAGTGTATCCATCCAAAGTAAGTGATAACCGTAACAAAAATGATATTGTACAGTAAAGCAGAGAAAGTGGACCCGCGCCGCTATCACACCAGAAACTATTCGAAGCTCAAGAAGAATCGTTCCTCCGGCGTCTTCAAAAATCTGTCAAGATTAATGGTCATCAGTTCGAAACTTCTCGACAATAAATTTTCTGCACAAAAAATTCATTTACATTATTCGGATATTCTTATTGTCAATACCATCACGATTGCCCGTTTTTACACGTGTACTTTGGTGAAAAATCATTTCAACCTCATGATATCATAGGTCGTTGGATTCCTCTGAATATCAGCTACGTCTTAATGGAAAAAAAAAAACCCATTTGAAAAACCACAGATGACCTTGAGAACGCAAAAACCTTGACAAATATGACCTTGACAAAAACCCAAACAAACCCAAACAAACCCAAACAAACCCAAACAAATATGACCTTGACAAAAATGAATTTTTCACCACTGTATCAGCCCTTCGAGATCAATCAAATTACCTCGTGACATTTGTTTTTTCCTCACTCCAAAGGCAACGGGGAGATATTTGTCGTGGTCAAGTTAAATGGTCCACCCTGTATATATATATATTCTCGTTTTTCTCTCGCGGTCAGCGTGTGCTTCCTCTCCCGTTGCGGAGCAGCGTACTTTCTCACACGTGACGACTTCCGTGGGCAATGCCGTGACCACACGCGTGTAACTAACTTATACATGCGTGTGTACGTCAAGCTAGCCAGGAAGGTGAAACCCGGGAAGGTGGTCTGGAAAGGCAGTGCGGGGTTGCGTGAAGGATGAGGGGGAGGTTCTGGGGCGGGGGGGGGGAGGGTTGACACGCGGATGAGACTGAATAGAACGAGAGCCCGGGGGAAATCATTCTACTCCATTAGAAGTAAATAATGAAAAATTCCCACGAGCACTATTTTATTCATCGCCACTGCATACGAATGTGTCATATAATTCGGAGCAATTGTGAATAATTTGTCAACGTGATTCGTCCACGAATGGGACGAGCACTGATTTCAATGGGCTTGCCGATTTGTAGTTGGAGATTTTTTTTTTTTTTGGTTTGGTGAATTCTTTCGGTGAAACATACCGCTAGATGTCTTTACTGAGCAACATTTCACGATGCGTTTTAAAGGTGACGTTAGGCTTGAAAAAAAAAGTTATTTCATTGCCCAGGAACTGAAGATTAGCCAGAAAGCCGTTTGGAATCATTTGCATGAGGCTGGTCTCAAGAAGAAGCTCGTGGTACGGATGCCACGCGAATTGACGCAAAAGAACCTTTTGGACGGTATTGATGCCTGCGATTCTTTGCTTAAACGTAACGAAATCGAGCCATTTTTGAAGCGAATGTTGACTGGCGATGAAAAATTGGTCACACACGAGAACAACAGCCGTAAAAGATCGTGGTCCAATCGCGGTGAGCCGGCCCAAACGATCGCCAAGCCTGGATTAACGGCCAAGAAGGTTTTGCTGTGTGTATGTTTGGTGGGATTGGAAGGGAATAATCCACTATGAGCTGCTCCCATCGGGCCAAACACTCAATTCGGACCTCTACTGTCAACAACTGACCAGATTGAAGCGCAGGCGATCGACCAGAAGCAGCCAGAATTGGCCAATAGGAAGGGTGTTGTGTTCCATCGAGACAACGCCAGGACGCACACATCTTTAACGACGCGTCAGAAGCTCCGAGAGCTTGGATCGGAGGTTCTATCGCACCCGCCGTACAGTCCAGACCTGCCACCAAGCGATTATCACCTTTTCAAGCATTTTT
>CAWVQM010000299.1:0-21525 GCA_963932345.1 Ophion ventricosus | reverse complement strand
GAGGGAGAGAGGAGAGAGGGGAGGAGAGAGAGAGGGAGAGAGAGGGCGAGAGGGAGAGTGGGAGAGAGGGAGAGAGGGAGAGAGCGAGGGAGAGAGGGAGAGAGCGAGGGAGAGAGGGAGAGAGGGAGAGAGGGAGAGAGGGCGAGAGGGAGAGAGGGAGAGAGAGCGGCAGAGAGGGAGAGAGGGAGAGAGGGAGAGAGGGGAGAGAGGGAGAGAGGGTGAGAGGGGAGAGAGGGAGAGAGTGAGAGAGGGAGAGAGGGTGAGAGGGAGAGAGGGAGAGAGGGAGAGAGGGAGAGATATATTTTTTATGCCTTGGTCGGAACCTTGAGGCAATATGGTACATTGTGTGTATGGTTCTCGTAAATTTAGTGTACAGAAAAAATTAAGAGTAAACATAACATAAATTATAAAATAATAAAAACATAGGTAATAAGTAGATAAACATTACATAAGTATAAACCTTAGAATTAAAGTATAAGTAATGAGTAAATTAACATTAAATAAGTAATTATAAAATAATTATAAAATAATACAGATAAAATATATGAAATAATAACAATGGTGATTGTGCAAATAATGATAATGATAGTATTGCTAACGTAACGGAATCATTGAGTTGCGATAGACCAGAAGCGATGGGCTTAATAACTATCTACGTCATAATCGAAGAGATGCGAAAGCAGTCTGCTTTTGAAGATTGCGAGGCTAGGGGACGATTTAACCGACGACGGAAAGAGAATGCCAAAAATACATGGCTGCTAAGCCAAAAGAATTTCGGAGAATGGCTGTGCGATGTACCGGTATATGAAAAATATCGGAGGTTGAACGACGAGCAGAGTAAAGTGATGGCTGAGCAGGTGGGAACATTTGAATCAGATATTCGGGAGCTTTATTGCTTAAAATATTATATATCGTAATACCCATGAAGTATAATCTTCTAGTTCTCACCGTTAACCAACCCAATTGCCGACGGTATGGCGTGATACGATCGTCCTTACGAAGGTTGAAGATAAATCTAATGGTTGAGTTTATTAACTTTTGCAGCTTGTGACTTCGTTGCGATGATAAATCGTTATAGACTAAACAGCAGTGATCGAGAATTGTAAAAATGAGTGCGGTAATGAGCGAAATTCTGACCTGATGCGATAATGCATTTTTATGGTATTTCAATTTATACAGCGAATAATTTACTTTGCGCGAGATGGTTGACACATGCTTGTTCCAGGAAAGGTCAGATGACATAATCACTCCAAGATTTCTCGCTTCCCTAACATATGGTAGGGTAGTGCCATTTGCAACAATGGGAGCGAGTTCATCAAGGTTCAACCGGTTGATATGAGCTCTAGAGCCAAGAACTAGGACAAGCGATTTTTGTAAATTAAGTTTTAGCCCGTTTGCATTTGCGTAATCTGCTACCACTTGCACGTCTGTTGAGATGCGGTTAATTCCGTCGGCAATGTCAGCCGGAGAGCAGCTGAGATAAATTTGAGTATCATCAGCAAAGACCATCTGTTGGGAGTGACGGAGACTCCATCCAATGTCGTTGATGAATAGTGAAAAGAGTAATGGTCCTAGGACCGAACCTTGGGGAACACCCGCATGAGTATCACACCAGCTAGAACAGAGACCTTCATCGTTTATTACTGCCTGAGATCTGGAAGTCAGATACGCAAAGACCCATTTCAAAGCATGATCTGAGAATCCGATCAGCTTAAGTTTTCTAAGCAATTTCGCGTGAGGAACAGTGTCGAATGCTTTGCTGAAATCGAATAGCACAAGGATTGTAATATTTCTATTGTCAGCGGCAGTTTTAATATCATGGCAGACTCGAAGGAGAGCTATTTGGGTGCTGAAGCCTTGCCTGTAACCGGACTGTCGTAAGTCCAGGATATTATGATTCGTGATAAATGTGACTATTTGCTGGTGGACAATGCGTTCGAGAATCTTGGAGAGCTCAGGCAGGTTTGCGATAGGTCGTGTGTCCGATAAAGTTCTGGGTGGATTCCGTTTGAGTAGAGGACGAATGAAGGCCCGCTTCCAAGCTTGAGGAAAATGAGCTAGCCTCAAGCATGAATTAAAGATTGATGTCAGAGTGCTGGGAAGTACCGATTGAGATGTTTGGAGTATGAAGGGGCTGATGCCATTAGCTCCTGCGGATAATGACGTCGATCCGATGCGAAGGATAAGCTCTGAGACCATTTCAATGTCAACGGCCACAAAGTCAAAGATGGGCCCATCGAGTCTGGGTTCATTAAGGATGGTGGATAGATGAGTGAGTCGACAGGGCTCTGTTGTATTTGACACCTGTGCGAAAAACCGGTTTAATTCATTAGAGGAAAAAAAATTGAAAGGTGAGATGGCAGTAGGTTTAGTTAGCCCCAAGGTTCGTAACTCCTTCCACAACCGAGTCATGTCCGAGATTCCCGTCAACCTCTGCCGATGAAACTCATTTCTTGCTGATTTAATGTCAACAGCGAGTCCATTACGATATTGTCTATAGATGGCATGATTTAAGACGTTGTTAGACCGTTTAGCTTGTTTGTAGAGTGCATTTCGTTTTTTTATCCGTGACTTGAGCTCAGGGGTCAACCACGGCGCTAGCGGTCGGTGCACACGGAACTCGTGTTGCGGAGCATGTTGATCGAAAGCTGATGTGACTATTTCATTCAAATTTTCCAACCAGCCATCAATCTCGGACTCGGAGTCACACAAGTCGATAGATTCTACATTATTATCATTAAGGGCAGTCGAAAGAGAGCTGCAAAATTGAGCTTGACTGAACTTGTTGAGAGCTCGCCGAGAGATGACCCGATCTACATGAGACCGAGATTGAAACTGATAAGTGAGGGAGATTAGATCATGACCAGCTATAAATGGCGCGGAGGTTTTATGAAATGATGACAGTTTGGATGGGTGGTCAACGATGAAAACATCAAGCCAAGAATCACAAGTCGCAGTGTGGAATGTGGCATCCGATTCAACAATGTGCCACGACTGAGCCATAACAATTTCACGAAGAAACTTAGCTTCAAACTTAGTGCTCAATAAGTTACAGTTAAGGTCGCCACTGATTATTATATTAGTATAGTCGAAGGCAAACCGTGAGATAGTGTTGAGGTATTCATCGAATAGAAAACCTTTCGGCCGTCGGTAAATAGAGCTAAAAAGCACGGATTCATTCATTTGATTTGTTATTTCTATAATTAAGAACTCAGGACTATTAAGCATTATATTAGGAGAAGATGCTAAAACCCGCACTTTTAGACTATTATGGACATAGATAGCTACGCCGCCTCCGCGTTTACATTTTCGGTCGTTCCGTAGTAATACATATTCTGGTAGTGTGATCAGGGAATCAGACACATTGCAATTTAGCCGTGTCTCGGATATTGAGATGATGTGGTAAAAATTGCCGGAAAGGTGTACGCTAATAAGGTCGAAGTGGCTCAGCAGAGAGTTTGCATTGAAGTGAGCGATTTTTAAGGAGGAATTTTCGAAAGATTTGGATGCACGTGTGGTCGGTAGGTGATTGCAGCTAGGTGTAGCACGATCTAGTCAACCTAGGTTAGCGAGATCTGCCTCATTGTGTATGACGATGCGCGGTGCATCATCAGACTTACGCACGTAGATTACATTGTTCCGGGTCCAAGCGTATTTGTAACCTGAAGTTTTGACTGCAGCTTTGGTTTTACGAAACAAAGAGTAGGTGGACGCTGGTAGCATTTCGTTTACAAAGATGTTGCCGGGGCGCTCGACGGAGAAGACCTCACGTATTGTCAAAGTTTTTTTTGCTCGTTTTTTTTCTAAAATATAGTCTCGCACGGTTGGATATTTGAGAACTACTATGTAAGATTTGTGAATTATTTTAGACGAGGAGGAAGAGCCAGGTTGACTGCCGATTGGATTGAGTACAGATTTCGCCAGGGGTCTAATCGCGAGGACATCAGCGACCAGATAGGGAATACCGAGTGCGCCAAAGACTTTCTGGAGTAATACATCCGGAGTGTCTTGGAGGTCGACCGGAATGCCCGTCAAGGTGATTTCGGACATGCTCCGATCTAAAGTCTGACGTGAGAGGTCTGACACAGCGGCCTCAACTTTATTGTTGAGCATAGAACATTCATGACGTATAGCTTGTGTATCAGAGATAGTGGCGTTTACTTTACGATCAAGTTCAGAGACTCGCTTGTTCGTATTCTCGTTTTGTTGTTTCAATTCGCTAAGGTCTTGAACAACAGTTGATAGGGTGCATTGAATGGCTTGAAGTATAGCGTTAGTGGACGAGGTCGATTGTTCGAGTCGCGCGTAAATATCGTGTAACGTGACATTAGGTTTAGAGTCATGCAATGCCCGAGGTCGCTCTGGCGAATTTTCAGGTGTACGGAGTGTGATACGCGATCGATGCATAGTGCACGGATCACAACGAAAAGCTGATATTTTGTCCGAATTATTCAAATCGTATTCAAATTTCTTCGAAGCACATGTCACATGGAAGCATTCACCGCAATCGCCGGAACATACCACCATAGTGTCACGTCGGTTTGGGGGTTTGCTACATATGCCACAAGTCGATGACATGATGGCTAATTTGTATATACGTACACCCTCAGACTAGAATAAGTATACGTAAGCGCATGCGAGTGTTAATATAGATATAGTTCGATGAGAAATGATAGTCGGTATGTCAGCAGACCTGGTATGTGAGGTGATGAGTTGATTGTGCGACGTCCGACAACTACGAAGTCTACTGTGCCGACACGATTCTAGCGGGTCTATGGGCTACGCGATCTGGACTATAGATTTCGATCGACGCATCTGCGTAAGTGGACGTCGATGAGGACGCGAAGATCATTCCTCCGTTGGCGCGCGATCGAAGGCTATACTATTATAGCGTGACTATAGCGTTGAGAGTGATGTCGATCGATCCATCGCTAGCGCGTTGTTCGGTCGAGGCGCAGACTATAGGTGTGAAACTATAGCGTTTCGACGAGAGACGCGATGATTACCGGTAGGCGAGTGAGCAAGCAATTATCCAAGACAGGTTATAAAATCTGTCAAAAGTTTCCACCGAATTTTCGCAGTTAGTACGCCGTTTGGGGCTACGAAATTAATCACACTCGGTGGAAAGCAATTTGTGCGTGCTTTATGCCTGGAACAAAAATGCCCGAAGGCAGGGAACAGCAGAAAAGGCCCAAAGAGTCGGAGCGAAAAAGTTGGCGAAATAAACACGTCTAATCACACTCACCGCAGAGAGAGAGGGAGAGAGGGAGAGAGAGAGAGGGAGAGAGGGAGAGAGGGATAGATAGATAGATAGATAGATAGTTTTATTAGTGCTCCAGGATATTAAATATCCTGTGGCACACAGACCATAAATACAATACATTACAAATTCTTTTCTGTTTTTTCACTCGATACAATACAAAAACCTTACAACTAACCGCACATTGGTAATACATTTAACAATACGTACTACGAGTAAAACTGAATTAGATTTCTCCTTTGAGAAGTAAATCTCGTATGAGATCGAGAAAGGCCCTTTTGCTCAGTCCAATACTACCAGATGGTAGCAAATTCCACATGTACGAAGCCGAAATACCAAAGGAGTGTCTCTGGCATTCAGTTCGAAAATGAGGAATGGTCAGGTAGTCATGCTCCTTGCGAAGGGGCATATTGATGCTACGTGTGTTTATTTTTAGCTGCGACCTAAGGTACGCCGGCCTACCCGAGCGGAGAATATCATAGGCTATGCTTAACATATAAAACTTTCGCCTCTCGTCTATTCCTAACCAGGGTAACTTCTCCCAATATGGCGTAATATGCTCAAACCATTGCACATCGAATATGAAGCGTACACAAGAATTTAAAGCAACCTTAAGAATTGTGTTATATTCATCGGATAGCCCGAATAAGATGCAGCAGCAGTAATCGAATATAGGCATAATCAGGACAGACACAAGTTTAATCCTAGCGCGCTGAGGTAAGAAACTTCTACAGGTTTTTAGAGTATAGAGCCGTGAACTAGCCATTTTTGCGACGTTTAGTGCTTGCTCCTTCCAACAGAGTGTATCATCGAGCCATATCCCTGGGATTTTTACAGATCGACAGTACTGAACGGTGGTTTGGCCGCTTTTAATGACAGGAATGACTTCTAAATTGAGGCCCCTGACTGACCTTCTACTACCGAGTATGATTGCATGCGTCTTCTGATCATTTAGCTGGAGTCCATTGAGGGACGCCCAGATGCGGATTAAAATAATTTCCTTGTTAATTTTGGCGATGCAGCGATCAAGGTCAGAGACTGGACTTTTAATGAATATCTGGAGATCATCTGCATAAAGATTGTAGGCGGCGGAGGATAAGGCGTATCTCAGGTCACACATATAAAGTGTGAACAACAGTGGACCAAGAACCGATCCCTGTGGGACACCAGCTACAACCCTAGCCCAGGACGACCGAGAGCCATTCACATCAGATACGGCCTGAAATCTTCCACTTATATAGGATTTTACCCATACTATGACCGATGTAGAAAAGCGTAAATTCTCGAGTTTGTTAACAAGTATGTCATGGTCGACTCGATCGAAGGCTTTTGAAAAGTCAAAGAGAACCATCACCGTCAGCATTCGTTCATCTATACCCTGTCGCACATGGTCACAGACCCGAAGTAGGGCTGTATGCGTTCCGACTCCTTTTCTGTATGCCGATTGGTAGGGATCAAGAAGTTCATTTGCCTCAAGAAAGGCAGTGATCTGATCTGCTACAATACGCTCCAATATTTTTGATAAGGCGCACAGAATTGAGATTGGTCTATAATCAGGAGGGGAGGTTGGCGATTTGACCTTAGGTATAGGCCTAATCAGAGCTTTTTTCCAAACTGCTGGGAACGTACCGTGCATGAGCGAATAGTTGAAAATGTGGAGAACCATATTAAAGATTGCTGGAAGCGCTAAGCGGAAAAGTTTTAATGAGAGACCATCAGCACCTGTAGCATTTGATGAGGCATGACTAAATGCGTTCAAGAGCGTATTGGGGGAAATATCCCCAAAGTAGAAATTTGAGTCATTGTAGCTTACAGAAGAAGTAGGGTTACGAGCTGGTCGAGTAACGGCATCACCGGTACCTACGGACGAAAAATACGCATTGATTTCCTCAATGGGTACTGCTAGCGGGTGGTTTTCAGCTTTTGGCCGTAGTATTCCGAGGTGTCTTAGTCTACTCCAGGCTGACGCTGTATTTTTTACCTGATCAAATGCCTCGCCGTAAAACTTACGCTTAGCATTTTTTATTGCTACTTGAACCTCATTTCTGAGCTCCCTGAATCTGCCCAATAGTTCTTGCGAATTTGCTACTTGGAGATTAGATTTATCTCTACTTAAGCGTTTTCGACTGAGGGCGAAATGCTTCCAGGCTTTATTACGTTTTCTCATCATTCTTTTAATATCTTCAGTTAACCAGGGGGAAGGAGTTTGTTTTCGGACACAACGCTGTAGCGGAGCATGTAGATCCAGACAATCGAGGACTACGGTGTTCAAAAAAGATACTTTATAATCAATAGATTGAGACTCGAAAAATGTCGACCAATCCAGCGCGCTCAAATCTGATAAAAATGCTTGTTCATTAAAATTCTTAAAATTTCTGTTTAGTGTGTCGCAGCCGGGGACCTTAACTACCTTATAATTATAAGTCACCCAGATACAGTCATGGCCCGACAAGGAAATTAATTCCTGACCTCTATTAATTATTTTATACTCCGTATCAACGATACAATGATCAATTCTTGTATCGGACGATACTGTATGATGTGTTGCTTTAAAGGGTACTAAGAATAAGTCGTTTGCGGTGACAAACTGAGCAAGAAATTGGCTGTCGTGATTCTTATCTCCTATATTAATGTTTAGGTCCCCCATTATAATAAAGTTATTGTACAGAGGTAGCATTTTGTTACAGAAACTTGTAAAAATGGAGAAGCCTTTGGTCTTAGGTGCTCTGTATACTGTAGCGATGAGCATTTTTGGGGCGTCACCGTTCGATATTTCTAAAAACAAGAATTCGGGTCCATCTGTGGACAGACCAGATGATGAGTGGATTATCTTCGCACTTAAGGAGGAATGAATATAAACGGCAACCCCACCACCTCCGCGATCAACTCTGTCGCATCGGAATACGTGATAATCCCCCATGCTAATCATGCTGTCACGCACCGCAGGTCTAAGCCATGTTTCCGAGACACAAATCACATGACATTGAAAGCGAGAGAAATGGTTTTTAAAATTGTCAAAGTGGTCCTTTGCCAATAATGACTGGGAGTTAATATGGGCAATACGGAGGTTATCATTGCTGTTTAACATTCTGAGTATTCGATCATGCTGACTTTTTCTTCTATACGCCGTTTTAGCAAGGGACATTTCCTGCCGTCGAGGACCGAATGATTGTCATTTTGTTTGGCTGATCTACAGTTGATGCAACACGGTGCGTCTCGTCTGTTCCTACAATTTCTCATCTCGTGATTTCCGGCACAGTGACCACAGCGAGCATTGCCCATACAGTTTTGAGCCATGTGACCAAAACCCAGGAATTTATAACACTGCAGAATCTTAATGTAATCCTCGACTGGGAACGAATTCCAATTTGCAAAGATACGGCCCCTGGCGAGTAAAGTTTTTCGGACCTTGGCAGTTACCTCAATTACAATGTTCCTAGTGGCGCGACCATTTTTTGGCGCGAAGGAATATATCGTTTTGATCGAACCCTCCATTACATCTGATGCATTTGTCTCGATTACTTGCTTAACGAACGGGGGTGAGATCTGATGGTACGTAACGGACTAGCATTCTAGGTCGCAGCCCACAATCCTCTTTAACCTCTAAGCCTGCCTTCTCTAAGCTTGCGAGAGATTTTAGCTTGTCAAGGTCGACCGAATCCACGTCAAGCCTAATACCTTTGTCCTTAGCCTTTTTTAGGTTAACAATCTTTAGATTTGCATCGGCAGGTTTGGTCGCTTTGAGGACCGCAGCCTTGGTCGCTTCAGAATCGGAAAAATGGTCAGCCTTATTTGCCAGTGGGCCAATAAAAATTTTTTTAACGTTAGATACCGATACAGAAGGCCCATATGCTACTTTGACCCGATCTTTCGCCACGCCAGTAGACGCTACATTTGCATAAGAGCGCAGACAGCTATTGTTCACTTTGTCTAATTTAACCATGGCCGCATCAACTGCCACCTTAACTGCTGATTGAATATCGTTTTTAATAGACCGACTAAGCGACTCTGTGACCTTGAGCGCAGCGATTGCCTGAAGATATGCAGCAGCAATCGCGTTAAAAGCATCCATATGCTCGTGTAGCACCTCCATAGTCTTTTGTCTTCTCTCAGTACTAGTCTTACTTGAAAAAAGATCTCCAGAAACGGAGGCTTGACCGCTCTTGAGTGTGGATTTCAGCAATTCGATGTCTTTTTCTGCGTAAGGTGGGGAGAATCCCGTAGAAGCTGCAGTTTCATCATACAGCCACTCCTCGTCACTGAGATCGACATCACGATGACCTTGTGGTGAGATGGCCAATCTTCTATCATTCGTTGGTGAGAAGTTTTCGGAACTGAGATTCCGTCGAATTTTTCCGCCGTGCGCCATTTCGGCGCAGCGGGAATACCACCACACTAAGTCTCGATCCTTAGATCGATATGTCGATAAAGAGGACAGCACGCCTCACTCCGCCGAGGGATGGCGCCACGAGGCACGTGAGATTTTTCGACGAGCTTCTCGCACCGAGTGGATTTCCAGTAAATAGCGTTCCGAGAAATAGGTTAGGAAATGTGTCAATATTTGTTTGAAATATTGCGCCTCAAACAAAAGATTGGCTGCCGATTATTATTGCTCAAGGTTTCTGCATAAAAGCGCATGCAGCCATGCTGAAACAAAAACGCCCGTAGGCAATCGGCGGCAGAAAAATTTCCCAGAAAAGCGAGCGCAAGTAAGAAAGCGTCATGCAGGTACTCACGCAAAATTCAGAGAGAGAGAGAGAGAGAGAGAGAGAGAGAGAATACACTCATAGGACGAAGAAGAGAACTCTTGCTAGATGATCGCAGGTGCGCGCGTCTGTGTTGACCTAAGTGAGAAAGAGAGAGAAGATTGCGCGCGTAGTAGCGGGAGTGAGAGCGCGACGATGGGCGAGAGAGAGGAATAAAGCGCTTCCTCTGTAGTGGGAGAGAGATCTCCTACTAAGGTTGTCGTACATGTGTGCCGTGACGCGCACGACCATGTATACCGGTGCGTGTGATAGCCCGGCGTCCACCCCGAGGGGTATCATACGCTAAAACCGCTAGAGCTTCCTCGCTCGGAGTGGTTCCGCCAATGCAGCAGCTTTCTTCCTCGCTCTCGCACGTTGCGACTCTTCCAACTCACAGGGAAATCCCCCTTGCGCCGTGCTTCCTCAGGCGACTTCTTCTCCACGCGGTGCCTCGAAGCGAGAGCACAAAAAGCAATAGTTTTCAATAGTTGCTCCTATACCTATTGTTTTATTACAATTTTGATGCGTGTGTGCCTATGAATGATGTGACATTAGGAAAGAGATATTGTTTAGGCGCGTTTGAATCATCCGGCGCCGCGCATAAACTCGAGGTACTCTTTAGAGCTGTCGATTTGTGCGTTTTGCTGACAATCGCAAAAATTTCTCTATCAGTCAACTTCGGACGGCGCGTGTCTCCGACGAAAGAGCCACATTTCTCATCGAGATAAATCATACTACAAAAAGAAATTTAAAAAAAATGCTTTAGAAATAGGTACGTGTGCCACTGACGCATGTCTGCGTATGTGTCACAGTGACGCGCGTCCGTCTATGTGACCCTAGCGAGACGCGAGGGAGAGCTTAAAAAAGATGCGGGTTTCATAAGTAAATTTTAGCTCATCCGCGATTTTATTTATTTATTACAATAATTATGTAAGATACATTCTCATAAACAAGCTTCGGTGTAATAATTGCTTTTTTTGTCGGGCAGATAGTCACCCAAATAAAAATACGTAGGGACAAAAAGGTCGAGATAAAGAAAAGTCGAACCTGCGATCTAACGGGCTCTATGAACGATCGAACGAAGGCAATGGGCGAACGATTTGCGTTCGCAACTTTTTGAGTTCGCATTTTTATTTTTTATTTTCTAGCTCGAGCTTGTTGTTTTTTGTGCGTATGTATTTTACGTGTTCGAGCTTTTTTCCGTTAGGGCGTACTACTTCGTTCATTTATACTTTATTCATTTGAATTTTTCTTCTTTTATACGTACTTTTCTTCATTTGAATGGTGCATTTTCGAACAAAAAGTATGTCCAAACAAAACAAATGAACGCTACGAACGAACGATCGAACGAAGAACAACATTTTTCTTTCGTGCTTTTTTGCTCGTTCGAATGTTTCGTTCTCGAATAAAAAAGCATCTCCGTACGAAAAATGGTCGAAGGATCGAAGGAACGTTCGAATGAACATTACGAAGGATTGAACGAGCTAACGCGATGAACGAATAATCGAACATACGAAGAACAAAATTGTACGTTCGTTCAAAAATTTTCCAAGCGTGTGCAATTTTTTCGTTCGAACTTTCGCTCGTACGTACTTTTCAAGTTCGCACTTTTTAGCTCGAACCGGTTTTTGTCCGCACTTTTTAGTTTGAACCTATTTTCCCTCGAGCGTATTTTATGCGTTCGAACTTTGTTTTCGACCGGGTGTACTTTGTTCTACCCGTATGCACTTTTTCTTCTAACTTTTTTTCTTTTGTACATTCGAGTGTTTCGAACTTTCTTTCGTTCGCAGTGTCATTCTCCAACGAAAAAAGCACGTACGAACGAAAAAAATTGCCCAAACAAAAATACGTACGAATGAAAAAAAAACGTCAAACTCACAATTGAACGAGCGAATAAACGCAACGAACGCACACAACGGTCGAGCGATCGAATGAACGCATTGGACGAGCCAACAAACGAAAGAACGAACGATCGTACAATCGCAACGAACGATTCATCCGTTGATCATTTGCTTATTGCGTTCGCTCGATGGTTCGTTGCGCTTATTCGATCGTTCGATCGCCCGCTGCATTCGTTCGATCGTTCGTTGCGTTCGTTCGATCTTTCGTTGCATTCGTTCGTTTATTCGGCCGTTCGTTGCGTTTGTTCGATCTTTCGTTCGATCTTTCACCGCGTTCGTTCATTCGTTCGATCGTTCGCTCATTGGGTTCATTCGATTGTTCGTTCGTTACGCTCGTTCGATTGATCGTTGCGTTTGCTTGATCTTTCGTGCTCGCATTCTTACGTTTGTCACACAATTGTTTGAATCGTTCGCTCGATCGCTTGTTCATTTGTTCGTTCGATCGCTTATTTCGAAGGTCGAACTTACGAACGAACGATCGAACGAACCCTATAAACAAACGCTACGAACGAACAACAAAATGTTTCGTTCGTTTGAGCTTTTTTCGTTTGTACGTAATCTGTCAAGTAAACGCAGCGAACGATCGAGCGAGCGCAATAAGCAAATGATAAAACGGATTAATCGTTCGATCGTTGATCCATTCGTTGCGTTCACTCGATTGTTCGCTCGTCCGATCCGTTCTTTCGTTCGATCATTGGTTCGTTCGCAGATTCCTTCGTTCGTCCGCTGGTTGCATACGCTCGATCGATCGTTGCGTTTCCTTGATCGTTCGTTCTTTTATTCGTTGGTTTGATCTTTCGTATGATCATTCGTTCACACACTTGTTTGAAGGATTCACTCGATCATTCGTTCATTCGTTCAATCGTTCGTTCGTTCAATCGTTTGATCGCTCCATCCTTCGATTGCTTATTTCAAAGGGGGAACTTACGAACGAACCCTACGAACGATCGCTACGAACAAAGAACAACATTTTTCGTTCGTTCGAACTTTTTTCGTTCACACGTAATCTTTCAACAAACGCAGCGAACGATCGAGCGAACGCAATAAGCAAATAATGAAACGGATGAATGGTTTGTTCGTTCGATCATTGGGTCGTTCGCTGATTCCTTAGCTCGTGTCCGTTGGTTGCGTTCGTTCGATCGATCGTTGCGTTTGCTTGATCTTTCATTCTTTCATTCGTGCATTTCATCTTTCGTACGATCGTTCGTTCACACAGTTGTTTAAAGCGTTTGCTCGATCGTTCGTTCAATCGTTCGATCGCTTATTTCTCGTCCGTTTGTTGCGTTCCTTCCTGCTTTCGATCATACTTTTGTTCGTTTCGTTCATGCGATAGTTCGTCCGTTCATACGAGCGAAACAAAGTACGTCCGAACGAAAAAAAAAATACGTACAAATGAAAAAAAGTTGGAACTAAAAAATTCCGAACGAGTGTACTAAAGAAGGTTCGAACGACACATTACGTGCGAATGAAAAAAAGTTCGAACCAACGAAAAATTTTGTTCTTCGCTCGATTGTTCGTTCGTAGCGCTCGCTCGTTCGATCGTTCGTTCGTTCGCTCGTTTGAACTAAATATTTTATTTATTCCGAATAAATCTCAAAATTGTCATAACTTTTTTTCATTCGAAGGCTGTTGTAACATTCTGCAGCTGAGGAAAATGGTTAGTCTTTCTATACATAAAAAAATGTCGCGCCTGTTAATATAAAGCAGGAGGAATGATGAAGAAATGCTCAAGATGTTACATCCGATTGAATAAAAAAAAAGCACCAGATTTTTCAGAAATTGATTTTCATTGAAACTTTATTTCATCATGATGTACTTACTATTGCCGTCATACGGGGCTCATAGGAATTATTACTGAAAAACCTGCATATCGCCGTCATAGGATGTATCACTGAGAAACACGAATACTGCCATCATGTTGCACTCATTGGATGTATCACTGAGAAACATGCATACCGCCGTAATAGGATGGATTACTGAGAAGCACACATATCGCCGTCCTATTGCGCTCATGCGATGAGTCACTGAGAAATTTGCGTGGTGACGGTAATATGCATATTTCGCAGTCTAATCTGAGATCTCAATATGCTCATCGAATCGTAAATCTCAATATGCTCATCAAATGTATAACTGAGAACACGCATATCGCCGTCATAGCAGGTATCAATGAGAAACATGCATATTGCCGTTATATTGCTTGCACCGCACGTCTACTACCAGTGCTAACTCGGTGAATACACCAACAAAAATCATTGGATGACTTCCATATGACGGCAATCTGCAAACTTAAGTCACGATGTTTCTCGAATTCATGATACTGAATGAGCTCATGAAATGTCTTCACCACCGTAAACGAAATTGCGTTCATGTTAAGTACATTTCATGAGAACAATTGATGCTACAATAGTGAATAAATACCAAAATGCCGACACATGACTTCAATATGATGTAAAATTTACGGATATTAATTGCGGACACTTGCGCACAGCGGTACGAGTCCGCTGTGCTCTAAGTGCACGATGCATTTGTAAACGATGTATTAAGCTCAAAATGTTGTGTAAATTCATGCTACTAAATGAGTTCATGCCTTTGCATCACAACATGTAGCCAATATACTGTAAAATTTGCTTCATCAATTGTATGCACGGTGTGATAATCATGACTGTGTATCTAGGAAGCTTGTTGTTTTTATGTTCGTACGTATTTTATGCGCTCGAGCTTTTTTTTTCGTTCAAGCGTACTCCTTCGCTCATCTGTACTCTTTTCATTCAAACTTTCCTTCTTTCGTACTGTAGGGAGATTTAAAGCTTTGACTGTTGGGTGAGCATTCCAATCTTGGAAAGAAAACAGGTTAATACATTAATAAAGATTTCTGAGGTGTCGATCATTCTCGGAATCGTATGCCTTGAGTCGCTCTTCGTACTTTCTTCGGTACGAAGCGTATACTACAGTACGTACTTTTCTTCATTTCAATGTCGCATTTTCGTGCAAAAAGCACGGCCGAACAAAACGAATGAACTCTACGAACGAACGATCGAACGAAGAACAAAATTTGTCTTTCGTACATACTTTTGTACTTTTGTTCGTTCGAATGCTTCGTTTTCGAATCAAAAAGCATGTCCGTACGAATAAAGTTTCGACGGACAAGAAATACGTACGAACGGAAAAAAGGTCGAACGAACGAAGGAACGATCGAATGAACATTTCGAAGGATCGAACGAGCACACGCGCCATACGAATAAGCGATCGAACAAAGAATTAATTTTTCGTTCGTTAAAACTTTTGTCCAAAACGATGTAATTTTTCGTCGACTGTTCGACGACAGGTTCGTACACTCGAACATGTTTTCGTTCGTACGATTTTTTAGCTAAAAACTAAAGAAGGTTCGAACTACACATTACGTGCGAACGAAAAAAAAGTTCGAACCAACGAAAAATTTTGTTCTTCGCTCGATTGTTCGCTCGTAGCGCTCGTTCGTTCGATCGTTCGCTCGTGCTGGAACTAAAAAAATCCCGAACGAGTCTACTAAAGAAGATTCGATCGACACAAGGCTCCGCTTGGAGAGCGTCAGTATCAGCCATTTCGTTTTCTGTGGTTCTTGGCGAATTAGCGGTGGGTGCACAGCGGTTGTAGTGGGGGAAGCAGTGGTGATATAGGAAATCAGTCATTTCATTTCATTGTCAATTGTTCTCGGGCAGCAAGTGTCGTTCGAGCGAACGAAAAAAAAAGTTCGAACCAACGAAAAATTTTGTTTTTCGCTCGATTGTTCGCTCGTAGCGCTCGTTCGTTCGATCGTTCGTTCGTTCGATCGTTTGTTCGATCGTTCGTTCGCTCGCTCGTTTGTCCTAATAAATCTCATAATTGTCATGACTTTTTGTCATTCGAAGGCTGTTGTAACATTCTGCAGCTGAGGAAAATGGTTAATCTTTCTATACATAGAAAAAAATGTCGCGCCTGTTCGTTCAATCGATCGATCGCTTATTTCTCGTCCGATTGTTGCGTTCATTCCTGCGTTCGATCATACTTTTGTTCGTTTCCTTCATGCGATAGTTCGTCCGTTCATACGAGCGAAACAAAGTACGTCCGAACGAAACAAAACGTACAAAGGAAAACAAGCTGGAACTAAAAAAATTCCGAAAGAGTGTACTACAGAAGGTTCGAACGACACTTGCTGCCCGAGAACAATTGACAATGTGAAATGATTGATTTCCTATATCACCACTGCTTCCCCCACTACAACCGCTGTGCCCCCACCGCTAATTCGCCAAGAACCACAGAAAACAAAATGGCTGATACTGACGCTCTCCAAGCGGAGCCTTGTGTCGTTCGAACCTTCTCTAGTACACTCGTTCGGAATTTTTTTAGTTCCAGCACGAGCGAACGATCGAACGAACGAGCGCTACGAACGAACAATCGAGCGAAGAACAAAATTTTTCGTTGGTTCGAACTTTTTTTTCGTTCGCACGTAATGTGTAGTTCGAACCTTCTTTAGTTTTTAACTAAAAAATCGTTCGAACGAAAACAGGTTCGAGCGTACGAACCTGTCGTCGAATAGTCGACGAAAAATTGCATCCTTTTGGAAAAAAGTTTTAACGAACGAAAAATTTAATTCTCTGTTCGATCGCTTATTCGTATGACGCGTGTGCCCGTTCGATCCTTCGAAATGTTCATTCGATCGTTCCTTCGTTCGTTCGACCTTTTTTCCGTTCGTACGTATTTCTTGTCCATCGAAACTTTATTCGTACGGACATGCTTTTCTATTCGAAAACGAAACATTCGAACGAACAAAAGTACAAAAGTATGTACGAAAGACAAATTTTGTTCTTCGTTCGATCGTTCGTTCGTAGAGTTCATTCGTTTTGTTCAGCGGTGCTTTTTGCTCGAAAATGCGACATCGAAATGAAGAAAAGTACGTACTGTAGTATACGCTTCGTACCGAAGAAAGTACGAAGAGCGACTCAAGGCATACGATTCCGAGAATGATCGACACCTCGGAAATCTTTATTAATGTATTAACCTGTTTTCTTTCCAAGCTTGGAATGCTCACCCAACATTCAAAGCTTTAAATCTCCCTACAGTACGAAAGAAGGAAAGTTTGAATGAAAAGAGTACAGATGAGCGAAGGAGTACGCTTGAACGAAAAAAAGCTCGAGCGCATAAAATACGTACGAACATAAAAACAACAAGCTTCCTAGATACACAGTCATGATTATCACGCCGTGCATACAATGGATGAAGCAAATTTTACAGCATATTGGCTACATGTTGTGATGCAAAGGCATGAACTCATTTAGTAGTATGAATTTACATAACATTTTGAGCTTAATACATCGTTTACAAATGCATCGTGCACTTAGAGCACAGCGAACTCGTACCGCTGTGCGCAAGTGTCCGCAATTAATATCCGTAAATTTTACATCATATTGAAGTCATGTGTCGGCATTTTGGTATTTATTTAGTATTGTAGCATCAATTGTTCTCATGAAGTGTACTTAACATGAACACAATTACGTTTACGGTGGTGAAGCCATTTCATGAGCTCCTTCAGTATCATGAATTCGAGATACATCGTGTCTTAAGTTTGCAGATTGCCGTCATATGGAAGGAATCCAATGATTTTTGTTGGTGCATTCACCGACTTAGCACTGGTAGTAGACGTGCGGTGCAAGCAATATGACGGCAATATGCATGTTTCGCATTGATACCTGCTATGACGGCGATATGCGTGTTGTCAGTTATACATTTGATGAGCATATTGAGATTTTCGATTCGATGAGCATATTGAGATCTCAGATTAGACTGAGAAATATGCATATTACCATCACCACGCAAATTTCTCAGTGACTCATCCCATGAGCGCAATAGGACGGCGATATATGTGGTTCTCAGTAATCCATGCTATTACGGCGGTATGCATGTTTCTCAGTGATACATCCAATGAGTGCAATATGATGGCAGTATTCGTGTTTCTCAGTGATACATCCTATGACGGCGATATGCAGGTTTTTCAGTAATACTTCCTATGAGCGTCATATGACGGCAATAGTAAGTACATCGTGATGAAATAAAGTTTCAATGAAAATCAATTTCTGAAAAATCTGGTGCTTTTCTTTTATTGAAACGGATGTAACATCTTGAGCATTTCTTCATCATTCCTCCTGCTTTATATGAACAGGCGCGACATTTTTTTATGTATAGAAAGACTAACCATTTTCCTCAGCTGCAGAATGTTACAACAGCCTTCGAATGAAAAAAATGTCATGACATTTTTGAGATTTATTAGGAATAAATAAAATATTTAGTTCAAACGAGCGAACGAACGAACGATCGAACGAGCGAGCGCTACGAACGAACAATCGAGCGAAGAACAAAATTTTTCGTTGGTTCGAACTTTTTTTCGTTCGCACGTAATGTGTCGTTCGAATCTTCTTTAGTACACTCGTTGGGAATTTTTTAGTTCCAACTTGTTTTCATTTGTACGTATTTTTTTCGTTCGGACGTACGTTGTTTCGCTCGTATGAACGGACGAACTATTGCATGAACGAAACGAACAAAAGTATGATCGAACGCAGGAAGGAATGCAACAAACGGACGAGAAATAAGCGATCGAACGATTGAACGAACGATCGAGCAAACGCTTTAAACAACTGGGTGAACGAACGATCGTACGAAAGATGAAATGCACGAATGATAGAACGAAAGATCAAGCAAACGCAACGATCGATCGAACGTACGCAACCAACGGACACGAGCTAAGGAATCAGCGAACGACCCAATGATCGAACGAACAAACCATTCATCCGTTTCATTATTTGCTTACTGCGTTCGCTCGATCGTTCGCTGCGTTTGTTGAAAGATTACGTGTGAACGAAAAAAGTTCGAACGAACGAAAAATGTTGTTCTTTGTTCGTAGCGATCGTTCGTAGGGTTCGTTCGTAAGTTCCCCTTTTGAAATAAGCGATCGAAGGATTGAGCGATCAAACGATTGAACGAACGAACGATTGAACGAATGAACGAATGATCGAGTGAATCCTTCAAACAATTGTGTGAACGAATGATCATACGAAAGATCAAAGCAACGAATGAAAGAACGAAAGATCAAGGAAACGCAACGATCGATCGAGTGTATGCAACCAGCGGACGAACTAAGGAATCTGCGAACGAACCAATGATCGAACGAAAGTACGGATCGGACGAGCGAACAATCGAGTGAACGCAACGAATGGATCAACGATCGAACGATTAATCCGTTTTATCATTTGCTTATTGCACTCGCTCGATCGTTCGCTGCGTTTACTTGACAGATTACGTACAAACGAAAAAAGCTCAAACGAACGAAACATATTGTTCTTCGTTCGTAGCGTTTGTTTATAGGGTTCGTTCGATCGTTCGTTCATAAGTTCGACCTTCGAAATAAGCGATCGAACGAACAAATGAACAAACGATCGAGCGAACTATTCAAACAATTGTGTGACAAACGTACGAATGAGAGAACGAAAGATCAAACAAACGCAACGATCAATCGAACGAGCGTAACGAACGAACAATCGAATGAACCCAATGAGCGAACGATCGAACGAATGAACGGACGCGGTGAAAGATCGAACGGAAGATCGAACAAACGCAACGAACGGCCGAATGCAACGAAAGATCGAACGAACGCAACGAACGATCGAACGAATGCAGCGGGCGATCGAACGATCGAATAAGCGCAACGAACCATCGAGCGAACGCAATAAGCAAATGATGAACGGATGAATCGTTCGTTGCGATTGTACGATCGTTCGTTCTT
This sequence comes from Ophion ventricosus, assembly GCA_963932345.1. Classification (NCBI taxonomy): domain Eukaryota; kingdom Metazoa; phylum Arthropoda; class Insecta; order Hymenoptera; family Ichneumonidae; genus Ophion; species Ophion ventricosus. The sequence goes on along the minus strand of CAWVQM010000299.1, from coordinate 1,827 downwards.
TCGTTTGTTGGCTCGTCCAATGCGTTCATTCGATCGCTCGACCGTTGTGTGCATTCGTTGCGTTTATTCGCTCGTTCAATTGTGAATTTGACGTTTTTTTTTCATTCGTACGTATTTTTGTGTGGGCAATTTTTTTCGTTCGTACGTGCTTTTTTCGTTGGAGAATGACACGGCGAACGAAAGAAAGTTCGAAACACTCGTATGTACAGAAGAAAAAAAGTTCGGAGAAAAAGTGCATACGGGCAGAACAAAGTACACCCGGTCGAAAACAAAGTTCGAACGCATAAAATACGCTCGAGGGAAAATAGGTTCGAACTAAAAAGTGCGGACAAAAACAGGTTCGAGCTAAAAAGTGCGAACTTGAAAAGTACGTACGAGTGAAAGTTCGAACGAAAAAATTGCACACGCTTGGAAAATTTTTTAACGAACGTAAAATTTAGTTCTTCGTATGTTCGATTATTCGTTCGTCGCGTTAGCTCGTTCAATCCTTCGTAATATTCATTCGAACGTTCCTTCGATCGTCCGACCATTTTTCGTACGGAGATGTTTTTTTATTCGAGAACGCAACATTCGAACGAGCAAAACGTACGAAAGAAACATGTTGTTCTTCGTTCGATCGTTCGTTCGTAGCGTTCATTCGTTTTGTTTGGACGTACTTTTTGTTCGAAAATGCACCATTCAAATAAAGAAAAGTACGTATAAAAGAAGAAAAATTCAAATGAACAAAGTATAGATGAGCGAAGTAGTACGCCCTAACGAAAAATGCTCGAACACGTAAAATACATACGCAAAAAAAACAACAAGCTCGAGCTAGAAAATAAAAAATAAAAATGCGAGCTCAAAAAGTACGAACGAAAAATTACGTAGAATCGAAAAAGTTCGAAGGTATAATCGATCGTTCGCCCATTGCCATCGTTCGATCGTTCATAGAGCCCGTTAGATCGCAGGTTCGACTTTTCTTTATCTCGACCTTTTAGTCACTACGTATTTTTATTTTGGTGACTATCTGCCCGACAAAAAAAGCAATTATTACACCGAAGCTTGTTTATGAGATTGTATCTTACATAATTATTCTAATAAATAAATAAAATCGCGGATGAGCTAAAATTTACTTATGACACCCGCATCTTTTTTAAGCTCTCCCTCACGTCTCGCTAGGGTCACATAGACGGACGCACGTCACTGTGACACATACGCAGACACGCGTCAGTGTCACACGTACCTATTTCTAAAGCATTTTTTTTTTAATTTCTTTTTGTAGTATGATTTATCTCGTTGAGAAATGTGGCTCTTTCGTCGGAGACACGCGCCGTCCGAAGTTGACCGATCGAGAAATTTTTGCGATTGTCAGCAAAACGCACAAATCGACATCTCTAAAGAGTACCTCGAGTTGACGCGCGGCGCCGGATGATTCAAACTCGCCTAAACATTATCTCTTTCCTAATGTCACATCATTCATAGGCACACACGCATCAAAATTGTAATACAACAATAGGTATAGGAGCAACTATTGAAAACCATTGCTTTTTGTGCTCTCGCTGCGAGGCACCGCGTGGAGAAGAAGTCGCCTGAGGAAGCGCGGCGCAAGGGGGATTTCCCTGTGAGTTCGAAGAGTCGCAACGTGCAAGAGCGAGGAAGAAAGCTGCTGCATTGGCGGAGCCACTCCGAGCGAGGAAGCCCTAGCGGTTTTAGCGTATGATACCCCTCGGGGTGGAGGCCGGGCTATCTCACTGCACCGGTATACATGGTCGTGCGCGTCACGGCACACATGTACGACAACCTTAGTAGGAGATCTCTCTCCCACTACAGAGCAAGCGCTTTATTCCT
>CAWVQM010000298.1:0-38526 GCA_963932345.1 Ophion ventricosus | reverse complement strand
ACTAACACAAGAAAATTTTGGATTTTACGAGCTACAAACCACCGAGAAACCGCATGTGGATCACCGTGCCCCGTGAAACATTGTGCCCCTCTCGCCCCTATATAACAAATTTTTTGTAAATGCGGATTATTTTAAAACTAACAAAATATTTGGTTTAATTTTTTAAGTTTGCAAGTCGTGACAGACTCCGTAGAAGCAGTGAGGGGCAGAAGGAAGCGAAAGGGAAGGAGTTCGTTTACCGAACGCTTCCTTGTACAGAGGTTTTGTTCACAAAAGTACCTTGCTTAGAGGTTAAGGGACCTGAAAATAAATTCGTTATATCTATAGTTTTTCTTCGTTGGATCAAGGTATCGGGTGTCTATCGGAAGGGAATGGACAAATATTCATTATATCGACGTTCGACTGTATATGCCTCAGTATTAAGCGAGCCATGGCATTTTGTTGAATTCAAAAACGTAAGCGTGATGATGATAATTAATGTGACAAGGGTACAAGCGATGTATTCTCTTATTCCGGACTACAGACTATCCTTCTAGCTTTTTCAATCGCTTTGAAACACAATGGAGGGCTATTTCAGAGTATAATAAAAAAAAACCAAGAAATGTAGCTTCACGCGTTCGTTGATCTCACTGCATGGATGTCCCATTCATTTGTTCCTTCTATAGATCCGGTCGAGGATTAAAATTGACAAAAGCACTGGGGCTCGTTCGTTGGGAACTGACCAGCCTTCCCAGCAGCCCATCCCTCATACTTGTTCACGTCTTCATAATAGCAATGGCGTTTTTTTCTCAGGCTAGCCTCATGTAGTCAGGCTAGCACGATGTACTTGCGTAACGTTGAGGATCGTTCGACGCTCAACTTTTATTCTTTCATCAATCGAACAAAGATCCAATAATAAAAATTTACTTTATGCACGAATCAAGGTAATGGACACGGCCCGACGAATGTATAAGCAATACACACAATCTGCGTGATTCGAGGATATATATAATATTTATGAAAGAGTTTTGTGGATAGGCCAGATAGTTAGATACAGGCCTAACTATTATCAAATAATTGTAAAAAAATGTTATCCGCATCTTATCTATGCAAGCGTGATCTGCTGATGGATAGACGTTAGTTCCGGGTATTTCTAGGTAGAATAGTATAGTATTTGTATTATTTGATGTATTCAAAAGAGTTCTGACTCCTAACTGTGGTCAAATAATTGTAAAAAAGTGTATCCGCATCTTAACTATGCGAGTATGATCTGCTGATGGATAGGCGTTAGTTCTAGGTACTTTCTGGATAGGATACTATGGTATTTGTATTATTTGACGTATTCGAAAAGGGTTCTGGCTCCTAACTATTATCAAATAATTGTACAAGAAATTTTGTCAGCATCTTAACTATGCAAGTGTGATCTGCTGATGGATAGGCGTTAGTGCTAGGTACTTTCTGGGTAGGATGCAATGGTATTTGTTTCTTATGATGTATTCGAAAAGAGTTCTGGCTCCTTACTATTATTTAATAATTGTAAAAAAAATGTATCCGCATATTAAGTATGCAAGTGTGATCTGCTGATGGATAGGCGTTAGTTCTAGGTACTTTCTGGGTAGGATACTATGGTATTTGTATTATTTGACGTATTCGAAAAGAGTTCTGGCTCCTAACTATTATCAAATAATTGTAAAAAAAATTTATCGGCATTTTAAGTATGCAAGTGTGATCTGCTGATGGATAGGCCTTAGTTCTAGGTACTTTCTGGGTAGAATGCTATGGTTATTGTATTGTTTGATGTATTCGAAAAGAGTTCTGGCTCCTAACTGTTGTCAAATAATTGTTAAAAAAAATTGATCGGCATTTTAACTATGCAAGTGAGATCTGCTGATGGATAGGCTTTAGTTCTAGGTACTTTCTGGGTAGAATGCTATGGTATTTGTATTGTTTGATGTATTCGAAAAGAGTTCTGGCTCCTAACTGTTGTCAAATAATTGTTAAAAAAATTTTATCAGCATCTTAACTATACAAGTATGATCTGCTGATGGATAGGCTTTAGTTCTAGGTACTTTCTGGGTAGAATGCTATGGTATTTGTATTGTTTGATGTATTCGAAAAGAGTTCTGGCTCCTAACTGTTGTCAAAGAATTGTAAAAAAAATGTATCGGCATTTTAAGTATGCAAGTGTGATCTGCTGATGGATAGGCGTTAGTTCTAGGTACTTTCTGGGTACAATGCTATGGTATTTGTATTGTTTGATGTATTCGGAAAGAGTTCTGGCTCCTAACTGTTGTTAAATAATTGTAAAAATATTTATCGGCATCTTAACTATGCAAGCATGATCTGCTGATGGATAGGCTTTAGTTCTAGGTACTTTCTGGGTAGAATGCTATGGTATTTGTATTGTTTGATGTATTCGAAAAGAGTTCTGGCTCCTAACTGTTGTCAAATAATTGTTAAAAAAATTTTATCAGCATCTTAACTATGCAAGTGTGATCTGCTGATGGATAGGCTTTAGTTCTAGGTACTTTCTGGGTAGAATGCTATGGTATTTGTATTGTTTGATGTATTCGAAAAGAGTTCTGGCTCCTAACTGTTGTCAAATAATTGTAAAAAAAATTTTATCAGCATCTTAACTATGCAAGTATGATCTGCTGATGGATAGGCTTTAGTTCTAGGTACTTTCTGGGTAGAATGCTATGGTATTTGTATTGTTTGATGTATTCGAAAAGAGTTCTGGCTCCTAACTGTTGTCAAATAATTGTTAAAAAAATTTATCGGCATTTTAACTATGCAAGTGTGATCTGCTGATGGATAGGCGTTAGTTCTAGGTACTTTCTGGGAAGAATGCTATGGTATTTGTATTGTTTGATGTATTCGAAAAGAGTTCTGGCTCCTAACTGTTGTGAAATAATTGTTAAAAAATTTTTATCAGCATCTTAACTATGCAAGTGTGATCTGCCGATGGATAGACGTTAGTTCTAGGTACTTTCTGGGTAGGATACGATGGTATTTGTTTCTTATGATGTATTCGAAAAGAGTTCTGGCTCCTAACTATTATTGAATAATTGTAAAAAAAATGAATCCTCATATTAACTATGCAAGTGTGATCTGCTGATGGATAGGCGTTAGTTCTAGGTACTTTCTGGGTAGAATGCTATGGTATTTGTATTGTTTGATGTATTCGAAAAGAGTTCTGGCTCCTAACTGTTGTCAAATAATTGTTAAAAAAATTTTATCAGCACCTTAACTATGCAAGTGTGATCTGCTGATGGATAGGCTTCAGTTCTAGGTACTTTCTGGGTAGAATGCTATGGTATTTGTATTGTTTGATGTATTCGAAAAGAGTTCTGGCTCCTAACTGTTGTCAAATAATGGTAAAAATATTTATCGGCATCTTAACTATGCAAGCGTGATCTGCTGATGGATAGGCTTTAGTTCTAGGTACTTTCTGGGTAGAATTCTATGGTATTTGTATTGTTTGATGTATTCGAAAAGAGTTCTGGCTCCTAACTGTTGTGAAATAATTGTTAAAAAAATTTTATGAGCATCTTAACTATGCAAGTGTGATCTGCTGATGGATAGGCTTTAGTTCTAGGTACTTTCTGGGTAGAATGGTATGGTATTTGTATTGGTTGATGTATTCGAAAAGAGTTCTGGCTCCTAACTGTTGTCAAATAATTGTAAAAAAAAATTATCGGCATCTTAACTATGCAAGTGTGATCTGCTGATGGATAGGCGTTAGTTCTAGGTACTTTCTGGGTAGAATGCTATGGTATTTGTATTGTTTGATGTATTCGAAAAGAGTTCGGGCTCCTAACTGTTGTGAAATAATAGTTAAAAATTTTTTATCAGCATCTTAACTATGCAAGTGTGTTCTGCTGATGGATAGGCTTTAGTTCTAGGTACTTTCTGGGTAGAATGCTATGGTATTTATATTGTTTGATGTATTCGAAAAGAGTTCTGGCTCCTAACTGTTGTCAAATAATTGTAAAAAAAATTTATCGGCATTTTAACTATGCAAGCGTGATCTGCTGATGGATAGGCGTTAGTTCTAGGTACTTTCTGGGTAGAATGCTATGGTATTTGTATTGTTTGATGTATTCGAAAAGAGTTCTGGCGCCTAACTGTTGTCAAAGAATTGTAAAAAAAAATTATCGGCATTTTAAGTATGCAAGTGTGATCTGCTGATGGATAGGCGTTAGTTCTAGGTACTTTCTGGGTAGAATGCTATGGTATTTGTATTGTTTGATGTATTCGAAAAGAGTTCTGGCTCCTAACTGTTGTCAAATAATTGTAAAAAAAATGTATCGGCATCTTAACTATGCAAGTGTGATCTGCTGATGGATAGGCTTTAGTTCTAGGTACTTTCTGGGTAGAATGCTATGGTATTTGTATTGTTTGATGTATTCGAAAAGAGTTCTGGCTCCTAACTGTTGTCAAATAATTGTTAAAAAATTTTTATCAGCATCTTAACTATGCAAGTGTGATCTGCTGATGGATAAGCTTTAGTTCGAGGTACTTTCTGGGTAGAATGCTATGGTATTTGTATTGTTTGATGTATTCGAAAAGAGTTCTGGCTCCTAACTGTTGTCAAATAATTGTAAAAAAAATTTATCGGCATTTTAACTATGCAAGTATGATCTGCTGATGGATAGGCGTTAGTTCTAGGTACTTTCTGGGTAGAATGCTATGGTATTTGTATTGTTTGATGTATTCGAAAAGAGTTCTGGCTCCTAACTGTTGTCAAAGAATTGTAAAAAAAAATTATCGGCATTTTAAGTATGCAAGTGTGATCTGCTGATGGATAGGCTTTAGTTCTAGGTACTTTCTGGGTAGAATGCTATGGTATTTGTATTGTTTGATGTATTCACAAAGAGTTCTGGCTCCTAACTGTTGTCAAATAATTGTAAAAAAAATTTATCGGCATCTTAACTATGCAAGTGTGATCTGCTGATGGATAGGCGTTAGTTCTAGGTACTTTCTGGGTAGAATGCTATGGTATTTGTATTGTTTGATGTATTAGAAAAGAGTTCTGGCTCCTAACTGTTGTGAAATAATTGTTAAAAAAATTTTATCAGCATCTTAACTATGCAAGTGTGATCTGCCGATGGATAGGCGTTAGTTCTAGGTACTTTCTGGGTAGGATACGATGGTATTTGTATTGTTTGATGTATTCGAAAAGAGTTCTGGCTCCTAACTGTTGTCAAATAATTGTTAAAAAAATTTATCGGCATCTTAACTATGCAAGTGTTATCTGCTGATGGATAGGCTTTAGTTCTAGGTACTTTCTGGGTAGAATGCTATGGTATTTGTATTGTTTGATGAATTCGAAAAGAGTTCTGGCTCCAAACTGTTGTCAAATAATTGTAAAAATATTTATCGGCATCTTAACTATGCAAGCGTGATCTGCTGATGCATAGGCTTTAGTTCTAGGGACTTTCTGGGTAGAATGCTATGGTATTTGTATTGATTGATGTATTCGAAAAGAGTTCTGGCTCCTAACTGTTGTCAAATAATTGTTAAAAAAATTTTATCAGCATCTTAACTATGCAAGTGTGATCTGCTGATGGATAGGCTCTAGTTCTAGGTACTTTCTGGGTAGAATGCTATGGTATTTGTATTGTTTGATGTATTCGAAAAGAGTTCTGGCTCCTAACTGTTGTCAAATAATTGTTAAAAAAATTTATCGGCATTTTAACTATGCAAGTGTGATCTGCTGATGGATAGGCGTTAGTTCTAGGTACTTTCTGGGTAGAATCCTATGGTATTTGTATTGTTTGATGTATTCGAAAAGAGTTCTGGCTCCTAACTGTTGTCAAAGAATTGTAAAAAAAAAATTATCGGCATTTTAAGTATGCAAGTGTGATCTGCTGATGGATAGGCGTTAGTTCTAGGTACTTTCTGGGTAGAATGCTATGGTATTTGTATTGTTTGATGTATTCGAAAAGAGTTCTGCCTCCTAACTGTTGTCAAATAATTGTTAAAAAAATTTTATCAGCATCTTAACTATGCAAGTGTGATCTGCTGATGGATAGGCTTTAGTTCTAGGTACTTTCTGGGTAGAATGCTATGGTATTTGTATTGTTTGATGTATTCGAAAAGAGTTCTGGCTCCTAACTGTTGTCAAATAATTGTAAAAAAAATGTATCGGCATGTTAACTATGCAAGTGTGATCTGCTAATGGATAGGCTTTAGTTCTAGGTACTTTCTGGGTAGAATGCTATGGTATTTGTATTGTTTGGTGTATTTGAAAAGAGTTCTGGCGCCTAACTGTTGTGAAATAATTGTTAAAAAAATTTTATCAGCATCTTAACTATGCAAGTGTGATCTGCTGATGGATAAGCTTTAGTTCGAGGTACTTTCTGGGTAGAATGCTATGGTATTTGTATTGTTTGATGTATTCGAAAAGAGTTCTGGCTCCTAACTGTTGTCAAATAATTGTAAAAAAAATTTATCGGCATTTTAACTATGCAAGTGTGATCTGCTGATGGATAGGCGTTAGTTCTAGGTACTTTCTGGGTAGAATGCTATGGTATTTGTATTGTTTGATGTATTCGAAAAGAGTTCTGGCTCCTAACTGTTGTGAAATAATAGTTAAAAAAATGTTATCAGCATCTTAACTATGCAAGTGTGATCTGCTGATGGATAGGCTTTAGTTCTAGGTACTTTCTGGGTAGAATGCTATGGTATTTATATTGTTTGATGTATTCGAAAAGAGTTCTGGCTCCTAACTGTTGTCAAATAATTGTAAAAAAAATTTATCGCCATTTTAACTATGCAAGTGTGATCTGCTGATGGATAGGCGTTAGTTCTAGGTACTTTCTGGGTAGAATGCTATGGTATTTGTATTGTTTGATGTATTCGAAAAGAGTTCTGGCTCCTAACTGTTGTCAAAGAATTGTAAAAAAAAATTATTGGCATTTTAAGTATGCAAGTGTGATCTGCTGATGGATAGGCGTTAGTTCTAGGTACTTTCTGGGTAGAATGCTATGGTATTTGTATTGTTTGATGTATTCGAAAAGAGTTCTGGCTCCTAACTGTTGTCAAAGAATTGTAAAAAAAAATTATTGGCATTTTAAGTATGCAAGTGTGATCTGCTGATGGATAGGCGTTAGTTCTAGGTACTTTCTGGGTAGAATGCTATGGTATTTGTATTGTTTGATGTATTCGAAAAGAGTTCTGGCTCCTAACTGTTGTCAAATAATTGTAAAAAAAATTTATCGGCATCTTAATTATGCAAGTGTGATCTGCTGATGGATAGGCTTTAGTTCTAGGTACTTTCTGGGTAGAATGCTATGGTATTTGTATTGTTTGATGTATTCGAAAAGAGTTCTGGCTCCTAACTGTTGTCAAATATTTGTAAAAAAAATGTATAGGCATTTTAACTATGCAAGTGTGATCTGCTGATGGATAGGCGTTAGTTCTAGGTACTTTCTGGGTAGAATGCTATGGTATTTGTATTGTTTGATGTATTCGAAAAGAGTTCTGGCTTCTAACTGTTGTCAAAGAATTGTAAAAAAAATGTATCGGCATTTTAAGTATGCAAGTGTGATCTGCTGATTGATAGACGTTAGTTCTAGGTACTTTCTGGGTAGAATGCTATGGTTATTGTATTGCTTGATGTATTCGAAAAGAGTTCTGGCTCCTAACTGTTGTCAAATATTTATTAAAAAATTTTTATCAGCATCTTAACTATGAAAGTGTGATCTGCTGATGGATAGGCGTTAGTTCTAGGTACTTTCTGGGTAGAATGCTATGGTATTTGTATTGTTTGATGTATTCGAAAAGAGTACCGGTGCCTAACTGTTGTCAAATAATTGTAAAAAAAATTTATCGGTATTTTAACTATGCAAGTGTGATCTGCTGATGGATAGGCGTTAGTTCTAGGTACTTTCTGGGTAGAATGCTATGGTATTTGTATTGTTTGATGTATTCGAAAAGAGTTCTGGCTCCTAACTGTTGTCAAATAATTGTAAAAAAAATTTATCGGCATTTTAACTATGCAAGTGTGATCTGCTAATGGATAGGCGTTAGTTCTAGGTACTTTCTGGGTAGAATGCTATGGTTATTGTATTGTTTGATGTATTCGAAAAGAGTACTGGCTCCTAACTGTTGTCAAATAATTGTTAAAAAAATTTTATCAGCATCTTAACTATGCAAGTGTGATCTGCTGATGGATAGGCTTTAGTTCTAGGTACTTTCTGGGTAGAATGCTATGGTCTTTGTATTGTTTGATGTATTCGAAAAGAGTTCTGGCTCCTAACTGTTGTCAAATAATTGTAAAAAAAATGTATCGGCATTTTAACTATGCAAGTGTGATCTGCTGATGGATAGGCGTTCGTTCTAGATACTTTCTGGGTAGAATGCTATGGTTATTATATTGTTTGATGTATTCAAAAAGAGCTCTGGCTCCTAACCGTTGTCAAATAATTGTTAAAAAAATGTTATCAGCATCTTAACTATGCAAGTGTGATCTGCTGATGGACAGGCTTTAGTTCTAGGTACTTTCTGGGTAGAATGCTATGGTGTTTGTATTGTTTGATGTATTCGAAAAGAGTTCTGGCTCCTAACTGTTGTCAAATAATTGTAAAAAAAAATTATCGGCATTTTAACTATGCAAGTGTGATCTGCTGATGGATAGGCGTTAATTCTAGGTACTTTCTGGGTAGGATACTATGGTATTTATTTCTTATGATGTATTCGAAAAGAGTTCTGTCTCCTAACTATTATTAAATCATTGTAAAAAAAATTTATCCGCATCTTAACTACGCAAGTGTGATCTGCTGATGGATAGGCGTTAGTTCTAGGTACTTTCTGGGTAGGATACTATGGTATTTGTATTATTTGACGTATTCGAAAAGAGTTCTGGCTCCTAAGTATTATCAAATAATTGTAAAAAAAATTTTATCAGCATCTTAACTATGCAAGTCTGATCTGCTGATGGATAGGCGTTAGTTCTAGCTACTTTCTGGGTAGGATCCGATGGTATTTGTATTATTTGACGTATTCGAAAAGAGTTCTGGCTCTACAGTCATCGATTGCAAGAAGCAATCGATGACTGTACAACGATTGAGAGGACTCGCTTCAACTGCAAAATAAAATCCCCAGCCTTAACAGAGTATGACCCGTACCTCATAATTGACACTGCTGTTGTAACTGATCCAGGTTACCCACAAAAGAAAAATTACTCACAAATTGGAGACATTTAACAACGTTATAGAGCTCGGCGGAAAAAATACATATTGATAGGTGTCGTCGATTACAACCTGAAAATAAAATACGATATCGCGTATTCGTTGGTAGGTGAATTTTGGTTTAAATATGATTACCTCGTGAAAAAACGTGGAACCGTTAATCCGAGGACAATTTTTTGTCCACATTTAAGGGCGGGGTAAAGTTAATTCGGCGAAAAAAGGCATGTATTTAAGATTTTTTTTTGGCGCAACGGATAGTGTTCGTTTATTGAAAAATTTACATATAATAAAGTAACATTTGAACAACATTCTCCTAAATTTGCATTGCAAAATATTCAAAATTGAGCGAGTGAAAATTAAACCCCCGAGGCGCCTCGAAAAAAAGTTGGTTTGCGGTGTGCACCATAACTCGCAACAGAATCATCTGAAACAAAAAAATCAAAATGCATTTGTTAAAGGAGATGTTTCTCGAGGTAATGACGGGAGGATTTTTTTTTTTCGATTTTTCGATTTTTCGTAGCACTTGGGAGCCAAAAACCCGATTTTCGCTAAAAAAAATCGGCTAATTTGTTGTTGAAAAATTAGTAATTATTAAAAAAAACAAAAAAGCTCTCGACAATACCTGGTGAATTATGTGAAGAAGTACTGTGCAAAATTTCAAAGCGATTGGTCCAGTAGATTTTGAGTTATCGTGCACACGGACTTCAAATATGACAAGTCTCCGAAAAACGGTTTGAAAAACGCAGAAGAGTTTGGTCGCTTAGCGCTCATTGCACATAAGTTTGAGAACACTTCTCGATTGAATAAAAATCTGAGAAAATTCATGCATATTAAAGGTACTCAAAAGATTAATTTTGCATAATAATAATTCCAAAATGTTATTAACAAAATGATGAAAAAAAAAATTAGTCAACAAATTTCCCCGCAACCCAATTTTTTTTCGTGATTCGTTCATTTTTCTGAATACGTATGAATTTTGTCAGATTTTTCAATTATCTTTGAATTTTTAGAAATTCAAAATAAAACTCGATAATTTTCTTATACTCACTCAAAGTCGTCGATGCCAGGTCCGTAGAGCAAAAGGCTTCCATCAAGATGATCGAGAGCATCTTTTTGCGTTTGTCTACGCAAAACTCTTTCTTCTTTACTGTCGTGCGCCGCTTGCTCCTCTGCTCTACTAATTCGCAGGGCGCAGCTGCCACCCAGGTAAAAAACCCGGCATGGAGCAATAGACGCTCAAATACTCATAACTTCGTCAATTTTACTCCGATCGACTTGAAATTTTAACACAATATTCTTGAGATATTATGCATTCATTTAAAAAAAAATTTAAAAATGAAAAAAAAAATTTTAATACTTTACCCCCCCCCCTTAATTGTTTGCGCAATATGCGGTTCCGCGCAGTGAGATTTCGGGAATGCGACACGAGGCTAATATAAGAAAATAGAAGATAATGAAATCTGAACTTATAAAAAAAATTACCAAAAAAAAGAAAAAAAAATCTTTTTCGGCATATCTTTTCATAACACTACTGTACCAAAAATCAAAGTCATTTGTTTAAAAATGTCAAGGAAGGGCTTCTACCAACAGACAATCGGCCAAATGCTTGTCGCCCGAGAACAGGACGCCTATCAGCGAGCCACCCGCGCGACAGGCGTGCAGAGCTCCGCTAGACCACTAGCGCCGGGGGCTGGAATTCGTTTCTCGCATGCGGTCACAGGGCCTGGCCCCTATATAACAGCGACGCTGGCCCGTCGAAATTTGCCAGGCTGTTGCAAGCTCTGAGCGTGTTGTACGTCGTGTTCTTCGTTCTACTGCCGTAGTTGCAGATTGGAATTGTGTTAAGTGCCTTGGTGCACTATTTCTTCGTTTATTCTCACTTTCGTCGTGATTTATCCTCGTGATGTGGAAGTTTGCATCCTTGGAATGGAACAAATTTTTTTTTTTACAAAGCTTTCTTCGACAGATTTAAGCTCGAAACTGTGGCGATGATTCTTAAGGCTTCTTATTTGAGGATCTACAACCCTAGTCTATAAAATATCATTTTCGATACTAATAGAAAGTAAGGAATAAGAAAAAAAAAATCGTTGCATTCAAATAATGCAAACTTCAAGCTCATTTCTAATCGCTTTTGCGAATGTGCGACGGTATTCAGTGTAGTGGATCATTTATTGTTTCCTTTCACGACTGCGAAACTCGCTAGGAAAATGCGTTGTGGCAAAGCTCGCGAATTCAAGAATCTCGTATTCGGTTTGCAAAATTTTTTGTTTTGGGAAAAATTACGATATCACTTTCGACTGATTAATGAAAAGGTCTTTGGTTATTACATTTCTGAAGCCTCTCGATTAAAATAAATAAAAAATTTCGACCACGACTATTTAATGTATAAAATAATTCTTATTTTTCACAAATACATTAGTTTTATAATCAAATTGAAAAAAAAATGAATAAAAAAAATTGGATAGCCGTTAGTTCTAGGTACTCTCTGGGTAGAATGCTATGCTATTTGTATTGTTTGATGTATACGAAAAGAGTTCTGGCTCCTAGCTGTTGTCAAATAATTGTAAAAAAAATTTATCGGCATCTTAACTATGCAAGTGTGATCTGCTGATGGATAGGCGTTAGTTCTAGGTACTTTCTGGGTAGAATGCTATGGTATTTGTATTGTTTGATGTATACGAAAAGAGTTCTGGCTCCTAACTGTTGTCAAATAATTGTAAAAAAATGTTATCGGCATCTTAACTATGCAAGTGTGATCTGCTGATGGATAGGCGTTAGTTCTAGGTACTTTTTGGGTAGAATGCTATGGTATTTGTATTATTTGATGTTGTCGAAAAGAGTTCTGGCTCCTAGCTGTTGTCAAATAATTGTAAAAAAATTTTATCGGCATCTTAACTATACAAGTGTGATCTGCTGATGGATAGGCGTTAGTTCTAGGTACTTTCTGGGTAGAATGCTATGGTATTTGTATTGTTTGATGTATACGAAAAGAGTTCTGGCTCCTAGCTGTTGTCAAATAATTGTAAAAAAAATTTATCGGCATCTTAACTATGCAAGTGTGATCTGCTGATGGATAGGCGTTAGTTCTAGGTACTTTCTGGGTAGAATGCTATGGTATTTGTATTGTTTGATGTATACGAAAAGAGTTCTGGCTCCTAACTGTTGTCAAATAATTGTAAAAAAATGTTATCGGCATCTTAACTATGCAAGTGTGATCTGCTGATGGATAGGCGTTAGTTCTAGGTACTTTTTGGGTAGAATGCTATGGTATTTGTATTATTTGATGTTGTCGAAAAGAGTTCTGGCTCCTAGCTGTTGTCAAATAATTGTAAAAAAATTTTATCGGCATCTTAACTATACAAGTGTGATCTGCTGATGGATAGGCGTTAGTTCTAGGTACTTTCTGGGTAGAATGCTATGGTATTTGTATTGTTTGATGTATACGAAAAGAGTTCTGGCTCCTAGCTGTTGTCAAATAATTGTAAAAAAAATTTATCGGCATCTTAACTATGCAAGTGTGATCTGCTGATGGATAGGCGTTAGTTCTAGGTACTTTCTGGGTAGAATGCTATGGTATTTGTATTGTTTGATGTATACGAAAAGAGTTCTGGCTCCTAACTGTTGTCAAATAATTGTAAAAAAATGTTATCGGCATCTTAACTATGCAAGTGTGATCTGCTGATGGATAGGCGTTAGTTCTAGGTACTTTTTGGGTAGAATGCTATGGTATTTGTATTATTTGATGTTGTCGAAAAGAGTTCTGGCTCCTAGCTGTTGTCAAATAATTGTAAAAAAATTTTATCGGCATCTTAACTATACAAGTGTGATCTGCTGATGGATAGGCGTTAGTTCTAGGTACTTTCTGGGTAGAATGCTATGGTATTTGTATTGTTTGATGTATACGAAAAGAGTTCTGGCTCCTAGCTGTTGTCAAATAATTGTAAAAAAAATTTATCGGCATCTTAACTATGCAAGTGTGATCTGCTGATGGATAGGCGTTAGTTCTAGGTACTTTCTGGGTAGAATGCTATGGTATTTGTATTGTTTGATGTATACGAAAAGAGTTCTGGCTCCTAACTGTTGTCAAATAATTGTAAAAAAATGTTATCGGCATCTTAACTATGCAAGTGTGATCTGCTGATGGATAGGCGTTAGTTCTAGGTACTTTTTGGGTAGAATGCTATGGTATTTGTATTATTTGATGTTGTCGAAAAGAGTTCTGGCTCCTAGCTGTTGTCAAATAATTGTAAAAAAATTTTATCGGCATCTTAACTATACAAGTGTGATCTGCTGATGGATAGGCGTTAGTTCTAGGTACTTTCTGGGTAGAATGCTATGGTATTTGTATTGTTTGATGTATACGAAAAGAGTTCTGGCTCCTAGCTGTTGTCAAATAATTGTAAAAAAAATTTATCGGCATCTTAACTATGCAAGTGTGATCTGCTGATGGATAGGCGTTAGTTCTAGGTACTTTCTGGGTAGAATGCTATGGTATTTGTATTGTTTGATGTATACGAAAAGAGTTCTGGCTCCTAACTGTTGTCAAATAATTGTAAAAAAATGTTATCGGCATCTTAACTATGCAAGTGTGATCTGCTGATGGATAGGCGTTAGTTCTAGGTACTTTTTGGGTAGAATGCTATGGTATTTGTATTATTTGATGTTGTCGAAAAGAGTTCTGGCTCCTAGCTGTTGTCAAATAATTGTAAAAAAATTTTATCGGCATCTTAACTATACAAGTGTGATCTGCTGATGGATAGGCGTTAGTTCTAGGTACTTTCTGGGTAGAATGCTATGGTATTTGTATTGTTTGATGTATACGAAAAGAGTTCTGGCTCCTAGCTGTTGTCAAATAATTGTAAAAAAAATTTATCGGCATCTTAACTATGCAAGTGTGATCTGCTGATGGATAGGCGTTAGTTCTAGGTACTTTCTGGGTAGAATGCTATGGTATTTGTATTGTTTGATGTATACGAAAAGAGTTCTGGCTCCTAACTGTTGTCAAATAATTGTAAAAAAATGTTATCGGCATCTTAACTATGCAAGTGTGATCTGCTGATGGATAGGCGTTAGTTCTAGGTACTTTTTGGGTAGAATGCTATGGTATTTGTATTATTTGATGTTGTCGAAAAGAGTTCTGGCTCCTAGCTGTTGTCAAATAATTGTAAAAAAATTTTATCGGCATCTTAACTATACAAGTGTGATCTGCTGATGGATAGGCGTTAGTTCTAGGTACTTTCTGGGTAGAATGCTATGGTATTTGTATTGTTTGATGTATACGAAAAGAGTTCTGGCTCCTAGCTGTTGTCAAATAATTGTAAAAAAAATTTATCGGCATCTTAACTATGCAAGTGTGATCTGCTGATGGATAGGCGTTAGTTCTAGGTACTTTCTGGGTAGAATGCTATGGTATTCGTATTGTTTGATGTATACGAAAAGAGTTCTGGCTCCTAACTGTTGTCAAATAATTGTAAAAAAATGTTATCGGCATCTTAACTATGCAAGTGTGATCTGCTGATGGATAGGCGTTAGTTCTAGGTACTTTTTGGGTAGAATGCTATGGTATTTGTATTATTTGATGTTGTCGAAAAGAGTTCTGGCTCCTAGCTGTTGTCAAATAATTGTAAAAAAAATTTATCGGCATCTTAACTATACAAGTGTGATCTGCTGATGGATAGGCGTTAGTTCTAGGTACTTTCTGGGTAGAATGCTATGGTATTTGTATTGTTTGATGTATACGAAAAGAGTTCTGGCTCCTAGCTGTTGTCAAATAATTGTAAAAAAAATTTATCGGCATCTTAACTATGCAAGTGTGATCTGCTGATGGATAGGCGTTAGTTCTAGGTACTTTCTGGGTAGAATGCTATGGTATTTGTATTGTTTGATGTATACGAAAAGAGTTCTGGCTCCTAACTGTTGTCAAATAATTGTAAAAAAATGTTATCGGCATCTTAACTATGCAAGTGTGATCTGCTGATGGATAGGCGTTAGTTCTAGGTACTTTTTGGGTAGAATGCTATGGTATTTGTATTATTTGATGTTGTCGAAAAGAGTTCTGGCTCCTAGCTGTTGTCAAATAATTGTAAAAAAATTTTATCGGCATCTTAACTATACAAGTGTGATCTGCTGATGGATAGGCGTTAGTTCTAGGTACTTTCTGGGTAGAATGCTATGGTATTTGTATTGTTTGATGTATACGAAAAGAGTTCTGGCTCCTAGCTGTTGTCAAATAATTGTAAAAAAAATTTATCGGCATCTTAACTATGCAAGTGTGATCTGCTGATGGATAGGCGTTAGTTCTAGGTACTTTCTGGGTAGAATGCTATGGTATTTGTATTGTTTGATGTATACGAAAAGAGTTCTGGCTCCTAACTGTTGTCAAATAATTGTAAAAAAATGTTATCGGCATCTTAACTATGCAAGTGTGATCTGCTGATGGATAGGCGTTAGTTCTAGGTACTTTTTGGGTAGAATGCTATGGTATTTGTATTATTTGATGTTGTCGAAAAGAGTTCTGGCTCCTAGCTGTTGTCAAATAATTGTAAAAAAATTTTATCGGCATCTTAACTATACAAGTGTGATCTGCTGATGGATAGGCGTTAGTTCTAGGTACTTTCTGGGTAGAATGCTATGGTATTTGTATTGTTTGATGTATACGAAAAGAGTTCTGGCTCCTAGCTGTTGTCAAATAATTGTAAAAAAAATTTATCGGCATCTTAACTATGCAAGTGTGATCTGCTGATGGATAGGCGTTAGTTCTAGGTACTTTCTGGGTAGAATGCTATGGTATTTGTATTGTTTGATGTATACGAAAAGAGTTCTGGCTCCTAACTGTTGTCAAATAATTGTAAAAAAATGTTATCGGCATCTTAACTATGCAAGTGTGATCTGCTGATGGATAGGCGTTAGTTCTAGGTACTTTTTGGGTAGAATGCTATGGTATTTGTATTATTTGATGTTGTCGAAAAGAGTTCTGGCTCCTAGCTGTTGTCAAATAATTGTAAAAAAATTTTATCGGCATCTTAACTATACAAGTGTGATCTGCTGATGGATAGGCGTTAGTTCTAGGTACTTTCTGGGTAGAATGCTATGGTATTTGTATTGTTTGATGTATACGAAAAGAGTTCTGGCTCCTAGCTGTTGTCAAATAATTGTAAAAAAAATTTATCGGCATCTTAACTATGCAAGTGTGATCTGCTGATGGATAGGCGTTAGTTCTAGGTACTTTCTGGGTAGAATGCTATGGTATTCGTATTGTTTGATGTATACGAAAAGAGTTCTGGCTCCTAACTGTTGTCAAATAATTGTAAAAAAATGTTATCGGCATCTTAACTATGCAAGTGTGATCTGCTGATGGATAGGCGTTAGTTCTAGGTACTTTTTGGGTAGAATGCTATGGTATTTGTATTATTTGATGTTGTCGAAAAGAGTTCTGGCTCCTAGCTGTTGTCAAATAATTGTAAAAAAAATTTATCGGCATCTTAACTATACAAGTGTGATCTGCTGATGGATAGGCGTTAGTTCTAGGTACTTTCTGGGTAGAATGCTATGGTATTTGTATTGTTTGATGTATACGAAAAGAGTTCTGGCTCCTAGCTGTTGTCAAATAATTGTAAAAAAAATTTATCGGCATCTTAACTATGCAAGTGTGATCTGCTGATGGATAGGCGTTAGTTCTAGGTACTTTCTGGGTAGAATGCTATGGTATTTGTATTGTTTGATGTATACGAAAAGAGTTCTGGCTCCTAACTGTTGTCAAATAATTGTAAAAAAATGTTATCGGCATCTTAACTATGCAAGTGTGATCTGCTGATGGATAGGCGTTAGTTCTAGGTACTTTTTGGGTAGAATGCTATGGTATTTGTATTATTTGATGTTGTCGAAAAGAGTTCTGGCTCCTAGCTGTTGTCAAATAATTGTAAAAAAAATTTATCGGCATCTTAACTATACAAGTGTGATCTGCTGATGGATAGGCGTTAGTTCTAGGTACTTTCTGGGTAGAATGCTATGGTATTTGTATTGTTTGATGTATACGAAAAGAGTTCTGGCTCCTAGCTGTTGTCAAATAATTGTAAAAAAAATTGATCGGCATCTTAACTATGCAAGTGTGATCTGCTGATGGATAGGCGTTAGTTCTAGGTACTTTCTGGGTAGAATGCTATGGTATTCGTATTGTTTGATGTATACGAAAAGAGTTCTGGCTCCTAACTGTTGTCAAATAATTGTAAAAAAATGTTATCGGCATCTTAACTATGCAAGTGTGATCTGCTGATGGATAGGCGTTAGTTCTAGGTACTTTTTGGGTAGAATGCTATGGTATTTGTATTATTTGATGTTGTCGAAAAGAGTTCTGGCTCCTAGCTGTTGTCAAATAATTGTAAAAAAAATTTATCGGCATCTTAACTATACAAGTGTGATCTGCTGATGGATAGGCGTTAGTTCTAGGTACTTTCTGGGTAGAATGCTATGGTATTTGTATTGTTTGATGTATACGAAAAGAGTTCTGGCTCCTAGCTGTTGTCAAATAATTGTAAAAAAAATTTATCGGCATCTTAACTATGCAAGTGTGATCTGCTGATGGATAGGCGTTAGTTCTAGGTACTTTCTGGGTAGAATGCTATGGTATTTGTATTGTTTGATGTATACGAAAAGAGTTCTGGCTCCTAACTGTTGTCAAATAATTGTAAAAAAATGTTATCGGCATCTTAACTATGCAAGTGTGATCTGCTGATGGATAGGCGTTAGTTCTAGGTACTTTTTGGGTAGAATGCTATGGTATTTGTATTATTTGATGTTGTCGAAAAGAGTTCTGGCTCCTAGCTGTTGTCAAATAATTGTAAAAAAATTTTATCGGCATCTTAACTATACAAGTGTGATCTGCTGATGGATAGGCGTTAGTTCTAGGTACTTTCTGGGTAGAATGCTATGGTATTTGTATTGTTTGATGTATACGAAAAGAGTTCTGGCTCCTAGCTGTTGTCAAATAATTGTAAAAAAAATTTATCGGCATCTTAACTATGCAAGTGTGATCTGCTGATGGATAGGCGTTAGTTCTAGGTACTTTCTGGGTAGAATGCTATGGTATTCGTATTGTTTGATGTATACGAAAAGAGTTCTGGCTCCTAACTGTTGTCAAATAATTGTAAAAAAATTTTATCGGCATCTTAACTATGCAAGTGTGATCTGCTGATGGATAGGCGTTAGTTCTAGGTACTTTTTGGGTAGAATGCTATGGTATTTGTATTATTTGATGTTGTCGAAAAGAGTTCTGGCTCCTAGCTGTTGTCAAATAATTGTAAAAAAATTTTATCGGCATCTTAACTATACAAGTGTGATCTGCTGATGGATAGGCGTTAGTTCTAGGTACTTTCTGGGTAGAATGCTATGGTATTTGTATTGTTTGATGTATACGAAAAGAGTTCTGGCTCCTAGCTGTTGTCAAATAATTGTAAAAAAAATTTATCGGCATCTTAACTATGCAAGTGTGATCTGCTGATGGATAGGCGTTAGTTCTAGGTACTTTCTGGGTAGAATGCTATGGTATTTGTATTGTTTGATGTATACGAAAAGAGTTCTGGCTCCTAACTGTTGTCAAATAATTGTAAAAAAATTTTATCGGCATCTTAACTATGCAAGTGTGATCTGCTGATGGATAGGCGTTAGTTCTAGGTACTTTTTGGGTAGAATGCTATGGTATTTGTATTATTTGATGTTGTCGAAAAGAGTTCTGGCTCCTAGCTGTTGTCAAATAATTGTAAAAAAATTTTATCGGCATCTTAACTATACAAGTGTGATCTGCTGATGGATAGGCGTTAGTTCTAGGTACTTTCTGGGTAGAATGCTATGGTATTTGTATTGTTTGATGTATACGAAAAGAGTTCTGGCTCCTAGCTGTTGTCAAATAATTGTAAAAAAAATTTATCGGCATCTTAACTATGCAAGTGTGATCTGCTGATGGATAGGCGTTAGTTCTAGGTACTTTCTGGGTAGAATGCTATGGTATTTGTATTGTTTGATGTATACGAAAAGAGTTCTGGCTCCTAACTGTTGTCAAATAATTGTAAAAAAATGTTATCGGCATCTTAACTATGCAAGTGTGATCTGCTGATGGATAGGCGTTAGTTCTAAGTACTTTTTGGGTAGAATGCTATGGTATTTGTATTATTTGATGTTGTCGAAAAGAGTTCTGGCTCCTAGCTGTTGTCAAATAATTGTAGAAAAATTTTATCGGCATCTTAACTATACAAGTGTGATCTGCTGATGGATAGGCGTTAGTTCTAGGTACTTTCTGGGTAGAATGCTATGGTATTTGTATTGTTTGATGTATACGAAAAGAGTTCTGGCTCCTAGCTGTTGTCAAATAATTGTAAAAAAAATTTATCGGCATCTTAACTATGCAAGTGTGATCTGCTGATGGATAGGCGTTAGTTCTAGGTACTTTTAGGGTAGAATGCTATGATATTTGTATTATTTGATGTGTTCGAAGAGAGTTCTGGCTCCTAGATGTTGTCAAATAATTGTAAAAAAAATTTATCGGCACCTTAACTATGCAAGTGTGATCTGCTGATGGATAGGCGTTAGTTCTAGGTACTTTTTGGGTAGAATGCTATGGTATTTGTATTATTTGATGTTGTCGAAAAGAGTTCTGGCTCCTAGCTGTTGTCAAATAATTGTAAAAAAATTTATCGGCATCTTAACTATACAAGTGTGATCTGCTGATGGATAGGCGTCAGTTCTAGGTACTTTCTGGGTAGAATGCTATGGTATTTGTATTGTTTGATGTATACGAAAAGAGTTCTGGCTCCTAACTGTTGTCAAATAATTGTTAAAAAAATTTCATCAGCATCTTAACTATGCAAGTGTGATCTGCTGATGGATAGGCGTTAGTTCTAGGTACTTTCTGGGTAGAATGCTATGGTATTCGTATTGTTTGATGTATACGAAAACAGTTCTGGCTCCTATCTGTTGTCAAATAATTGTAAAAAAATTTTATCGGCATCTTAACTATGCAAGTGTGATCTGCTGATGGATAGGCGTTAGTTCTAGGTACTTTTTGGGTAGAATGCTATGGTATTTGTATTATTTGATGTTGTCGAAAAGAGTTCTGGCTCCTAGCTGTTGTCAAATAATTGGAAAAAAATTTTATCGGCATCTTAACTATACAAGTGTGATCTGCTGATGGATAGGCGTTAGTTCTAGGTACTTTCTGGGTAGAATGCTATGGTATTTGTATTGTTTGATGTCTACGAAAAGAGTTCTGGCTCCTAGCTGTTGTCAAATAATTGTAAAAAAAATTTATCGGCATCTTAACTATGCAAGTGTGATCTGCTGATGGATAGGCGTTAGTTCTGGGTACTTTTAGGGTAGAATGCTATGGTATTTGTATTATTTGATGTGTTCGAAGAGAGTTCTGGCTCCTAGATGTTGTCAAATAATTGTAAAAAAAATTTATCGGCACCTTAACTATACAAGTGTGATCTGCTGATGGATAGGCGTTAGTTCTTGGTACTTTCTGGGTAGAATGCTATGGTATTTGTATTGTTTGATGTATACGAAAAGAGTTCTGGCTCCTAGCTGTTGTCAAATAATTGTAAAAAAAATTTATCGGCATCTTAACTATGCAAGTGTGATCTGCTGATGGATAGGCGTTAGTTCTAGGTACTTTCTGGGTAGAATGCTATGGTATTTGTATTGTTTGATGTATACGAAAAGAGTTCTGGCTCCTAACTGTTGTCAAATAATTGTTAAAAAAATTTCATCAGCATCTTAACTATGCAAGTGTGATCTGCTGATGGATAGGCGTTAGTTCTAGGTACTTTCTGGGTAGAATGCTATGGTATTCGTATTGTTTGATGTATACGAAAACAGTTCTGGCTCCTATCTGTTGTCAAATAATTGTAAAAAAATTTTATCGGCATCTTAACTATGCAAGTGTGATCTGCTGATGGATAGGCGTTAGTTCTAGGTACTTTTTGGGTAGAATGCTATGGTATTTGTATTATTTGATGTTGTCGAAAAGAGTTCTGGCTCCTAGCTGTTGTCAAATAATTGGAAAAAAATTTTATCGGCATCTTAACTATACAAGTGTGATCTGCTGATGGATAGGCGTTAGTTCTAGGTACTTTCTGGGTAGAATGCTATGGTATTTGTATTGTTTGATGTATACGAAAAGAGTTCTGGCTCCTAGCTGTTGTCAAATAATTGTAAAAAAAATTTATCGGCATCTGAACTATGCAAGTGTGATCTGCTGATGGATAGGCGTTAGTTCTAGGTACTTTCTGGGTAGAATGCTATGGTATTTGTATTGTTTGATGTATTCGAAAAGAGTTCTGCCTCCTAACTGTTGTCAAATAATTGTTAAAAAAATTTTATCAGCATCTTAACTATGCAAGTGTGATCTGCTGATGGATAGGCTTTAGTTCTAGGTACTTTCTGGGTAGAATGCTATGGTATTTGTATTGTTTGATGTATTCGAAAAGAGTTCTGGCTCCTAACTGTTGTCAAATAATTGTAAAAAAAATTTATCGGCATGTTAACTATGCAAGTGTGATCTGCTGATGGATAGGCGTTAGTTCTCGGTACTTTGTGGGTGGGATAATGTAATATTTGTATTATTTGACGTATTCGAAATGAGTTCTGGCTCCTAACTATTATCAAATAATGATAAAAAAAATTTTATCAGCATCTTAACTATGCAAGCGTGATCTGCTGATAGATAGGCGTTAGTTCTAGGTATATTCTGGGTAGGATACTATGGTTCTTGTATTATTTGACGTATTCGAAAAGAGTTCTGGCTCCTATCGTCAAATAATTGTAAAAAAATTTTACAATTTTTTGCAATAAACACGGAATCAATTGGATTGCGTGTTTATTCCAAAAAATCATAACATCTACCGGAGCGCCATTGCAAAATATTTTGCAACCTTCGAGGGTTCATGCGGCGAATGCAAAGCCAAAATTCGCGGCCACTTGCTGAGCGGAACCAGCCAAAGATGCGGATGTTATTTTTAAATGCCATGTACGGTCGAAAGTCCTTCAATGCGAAGTTCCTTCGTATTTTTGTATTAATGTTCGGAGATGATTAGTGGGGTGTGGTTGATTTTTGTTATTAAAGAAAACACACGAATTGAGCCATAAAACAAGGTTAAATTTTATTGGCTCTTGTGGGAAAAGCCTGGCGGCATAAAAACCCACGTGAAATGAATGCGTTAGTTCGTCATTTTACATTGGGGTTAGCGTCAATATAAGACGTGTAGCACGCGTTTATCTCGCACTATCGTGATCGCACGCGTTTTGTGTTTGATAGCGTTGTTTTACTAGCAGGATGATGGGCTGTTGCCGTCCCTTTGGTAAAACAACGATTGTTAGGGATCCAAGAATCACGGGCCCGTTGCCGTTCTCGCGATCGCCTTAACAACGTATGTATTTTTAGTCAACCTCGTTGCAGGTTGGTTGTGTGTAGGGTATAGGCCTGAGGCCCCACCGAGACGATCGTGCGTATTCGTGAGTCGTCAGGCGACTACTGATTATATATCTATATACGCGCACGCTTGCCAGCCGCCCGCGTGAGACTCGGCATCAGCGCAAGCGCGTGGTCGATACCGCATGGCGGTCAACAGGCGATCACAATAGCGCGACACAAAAAAAAGATTTCTGGTCACCAAACATGCCACATTGACGGAATCCAACAAAAAGCTCACACTGGGACGAAACGAAGGCAGTTGACCTATAGACGGCAGGAAGCCACGGGTTTCAAAAAATTTGGGGACGAAAATCCGCCGAACTTACCGAGGGACGAAATCGTCCGAAACGCGAAAGAGGCGCGTCTATTAGAGAAATCTAATTTGAAGTTCGCAAACTCTGCATTGAGTTTATTAAAAAATGCTGAGCACGGTAATTTCGGTGGGTGCATACACCACGTCGGTTTGCTACAATTCAACTGCGTCTATTGGCGACCCGAGCAGTTGCAGTTATACGTAGCCCGCTGTCGTCACGATCCAAACGCAATATTCACCATTGATGCTACAGGCGGTATTGCGAAGCGCAAAAACCTACACGAACCACAAATGTCCCTGTATCAGTGTGCACTCATTACAGAGGAAGGTAATGCACCTACTTTCCAAATGGTTTCAGCGGATCAGAGGTCTCTGGTTGTCGCTCATTTTTTGCGCCTTATACTCTCTGGAAACGCACCGATCCCGCCAATCGTTGTAAGTGACTTTGATTGGTCATTATTGATTGCGATAGCTGAGATATTCGGCAGGTGCTCCAGCTTCAACAATTATTTGCAAACGTGCTTCAACGCGATTATGAACGAATCGGCTTCATTGCCAGCAACATTTATTCGCTTAGACATATGTCATCTCTCGGCAATGATTACGCGGTGGCAGAGTCAGAAAGGAAAAGACAATTGCTTAGTACGACGATTTTATAAACGATGCATCGGAAAAGCCACTGAAATTTCAAACCTACCAGATCTCGAGTACTTCATCGAATCGCTTCTGGTTGTATCGCTCAGCAACTGTACTGGATCAAATCCAAATGACAAGCCTCTGCCATCTGTTGAGCGACTCCGGTTGTTAAACGACACAATAAAAGGGATACAAACAGAAAAAAACGACGATGAAGAAACAAATGTCGATGAAGAAGAGCAACGCGATATAGGAGTGAACCCCGAAGAAGATACAGACGGAAACGTAGGCTGGAATTTATGGAGTGACAAGTTATATGAAGCAGCACTGATTATTGCTAGTCAGTCGTCTGACTGTGATACCATCAATCCGTACTTCAATATAGATTTCGCGAAGATGCTGAGAAAGTCCTTGCTCCCGTACGTACCGGTATGGACTGCGATCATGGTGCCACTATTCGGTAGAGGTCGGTTAACCGCTACCTCTGCTGCCGTCGAGTCAGAGTTTTCGGATTTTACAGAACGTGAATTGAGAGGCGAGATTCCGACGCGGATCGATATATTTGTATTGCAGCACCTGGAGCGCCTTAAAGAAAAAATGAAGGAAAGCTTCGAAAAATCAGATACTTTGGTAAATCATAGAAATGAAGGGTTCCTACCGAAGATTATCATCTCAAGAGAGAAGCTTCGGTGTAACTCCAGTAGATCGAAGTCACCCAGCGGAACGGCTTCTGACGGGACTTCCTTTATAGTGGACGACAATATTCATGCTGAAAACGATCGGAATGTTCAAGAAGAATGGAAAGGACTGAATGAAAATAACAAACGTGGCAGTCAAAGCGAGGACTCGCCGAAGCGAAAACGTGCTAAGCCAATGCGTTTAGATGATTGTCCCGAGTGGGGCTGCATTCAAGATTCAAAGACCGGTCAAATCCCAGTTCTTCTGAACGGGAACATATGCGAACCAGTGCGCATAATCGAAGACAATTTGAATGTAACACAAACGTGCGCTTTCGATTCCATTTTCCAAGTCGTTCTGAGTGGGCTTCTGGCAAATAGATTCTATCGGGAAAAGTTACAAACATCTGACTGTCCAATTGTAAATCTTGCTCAGAATGTCAGTAACAAAAAAATGATAACAAAAGAGATTTATGTTTGCAGAGCCAATATATTACTAACGACCAACATTTTCCGAAATACTGTTACGACTGACACCAACAATATAAAGCGCGTGGTTGCTGAATGCAATGCTGCACATTTAGCCCAGTCCCTTTTCGAGAAAGAACCCAGTTATTCCTACCTGGTAGAATGTTCGTGTGGGTACCTTAATGGCCGATCATTTCAATTAATAAATGTTAACGTCGATATGATTCTTTGCGGAGGTATGCATCTGATGCAAGAAGCAATCGATGATTGTACAACATCAGAGAGGACTTGCATCAAATGCAAAAAAAAAATAACGGTCTTAACAGCGTATGGCCCACACCTCATGCTGTTGTAACTGATCCCGGTTACCCAGGAAAAAGAAATCTCATTGCTCACCGATTGGCGACGCTGAAAAAAGTTATAGAGGTCGGCGGAAACAAATATATGTTGATGGGTGTCGTCGATTACAGCCTGGAAGGAGAGCACTATATCGCGTATACGTTGACAGGTAAACATTGGTTTACATATGATGACCTCACGAAAAAACATAAAAACGCCAATCCAAAAATTTGTTGTCCACACACTTAGAAATTATTTGTCATTGAAATTTGATTTCATTATATCGTACTTATTACCGCCGTTGTATTGCGCACATAGGAAGTATTACTGAAAAACATGCATATCGCCGTCATATTGCGCTCATCGAATGTATCACTGAGAAACATGCATATCGCCGTCATACAATGTATCGTTGAGAAACACGCATATCGCCGTCATATTGCGCTCATGGGATGTGTAGCGGAGAAATATGCATATTGCCGTCATATGGTGCTGATCGAATGTATCACTGAGAACATGCATATCGCCGTCATAGGATGTATCACTGAGAAACATGCATTTTGCCGGCATATTGCGCTCATGGGGTGTATCACTGAGAAATATGCATATCGCCATCGTATTGCTTGCATGGCATGTCTACTACTAGTGCTAACCCAGTGAATACACCAACAAAAATCATTGGATGACTACCATACGACGTATATCTGCAAATATCCATTGCCGAATTTAAATTTGCCCTCTTATGAGTTAATGTTGTAGTCAATGGATGATGCATTTCGAAACGACAAATTTAAGTCACGATGTATCTCGAATCCAAGGTACTGAATGAGCTCATGAAAAGTATTCACCAACGTAAACGAAATTGCGTTCATATTAAGTACAATTCATGAGAACAACTGATGCTACCATAGTGAGTACACACCAAAATGTCTACACATGACTTCAATATGATGTAAAATTTGCGGATATTAATTGCGGACACTTGAGCACAGCGATATGAGTTCGACGTGCTCTAAACGCACGATGCATTTGTAAACGACATATTAAGATCACACTGTTTTGTAAATGCATGATACTAAATGAGTTCATGTCTTTGCATCACAACATGTAGTCAATATGCTGTAAAATTTGTTTCATCAATTGTATGCACGCCGTGATAATCATGGCTGTCTATGTGGGGTGTTATGAAAAGTACTCATTAGCAGATCACACTTGTTGATTGGGGTGCTAACAAGCATGGTTAACAAACATTTAAAAATATCTAGAAGTTATAGCTCATCCCGAATACATTGAAAAATATAATGATTATAATATAACACACAGAACCCGCCAGCAGATCACAAGTGTATACTTGGGATGCTGATGAAAATTGTTAATAATCATTGTTAAATGGCTAGAGGTCAAAATTCTTCTTAAATACATCGACGAGTACTGAAACTAAGATAAGATGTACCGCACAAAAAGCACCCAGAACGCACGCCTATGCATCAGCATATCAAATTCTGTTGCATATACTTGATCAAAATTGGGTTGAAAACCTTATTGATGTTACTAGAGTAGTGTTATGAAAAAATGTGCCGAAAATACTTTTTTTTTTCTTCTTTTTAGTGATTTTTTTTTATAAGTTCAAATTTTTTTATTTTCTTTAATCTCATATAAGCGCGGAACCGCATATTGCGTAAACAATTAAGTGTGGACAAAAAATTGTGTTTGGATTGGCGTTTTTATGTTTTTTCGTGAGGTCATCATATTTAAACCAATGTTTACCTGTCAACGTATACGCGATATAGTGCTCTCCTTCCAGGCTGTAATCGACGACACCCATCAACATATGTTTGTTTCCGCTGACCTCTATAACTTTTTTCAGCGTCGCCAATCGGTGAGCAATGAGATTTCTTTTTCCTGGGTAACCGGGATCAGTTACAACAGCAGTGTCGATCATGAGGTGTGGGCCATACGCTGTTAAGACCGTTATTTTTTTTTTGCACTTGATGCAAGTCCTCTCTGATGTTGTACAATCATCGATTGCTTCTTGCATCAGATGCATACCTCCGCAAAGAATCATATCGACGTTAACATTTATTAATTGAAATGATCGGCCATTAACGTACCCACACGAACATTCTACCAGGTAGGAATAACTGGGTTCTTTTTCGAAAAGGGACTGGGCTAAATATGCAGCATTGCATTCAGCAACTAGGCGCTTTATATTGTTGGTGTCAGTCGTAACAGTATTTCGGAAAATGTTGGTCGTTAGTAATATATTGGCTCTGCAAACATAAATCTCTTTTGTTATCATTTTTTTGTTACTGACATTTTGAGCAAGATTTACAATTGGACAGTCAGATGTTTGTAACTTTTCCCGATAGAATCTATTTGCCAGAAGCCCACTCAGAACGACTTGGAAAATGGAATCGAAAGCGCACGTTTGTGTTACACTCAAATTGTCTTCGATTATGCGCACTGGTTCGCATATGTTCCCGTTCGGAAGAACTGGGATTTGACCGGTCTTTGAATCTTGAATGCAGTCCAACTCGGGACAATCATCTAAACGCGTTGGCTTAGCACGTTTTCGTTTCGGCGAGTCCTCGCTGTGACTGCCACGTTTGTTATTTTCATTCAGTCCTTTCCATTCTTCTTGAACATTCCGATCGTTTTCAGCATGAATATTGTCGTCCACTATAAAGGAAGTCCCGTCAGAAGCCGTTCCGCTGGGTGACTTCGATCTACTGGAGTTACACCGAAGCTTCTCTCTTGAGATGATAATCTTCGGTAGGAACCCTTCATTTCTATGATTTACCAAAGTATCTGATTTTTCGAAGCTTTCCTTCATTTTTTCTTTAAGGCGCTCCAGGTGCTGCAATACAAATATATCGATCCGCGTCGGAATCTCGCCTCTCAATTCACGTTCTGTAAAATCCGAAAACTCTGACTCGACGGCAGCAGAGGTAGCGGTTAACCGACCTCTACCGAATAGTGGCACCATGATCGCAGTCCATACCGGTACGTACGAGAGCAAGGACTTTCTCAGCATCTTCGCGAAATCTATATTGAAGTACGGATTGATGGTATCGCCGTCAGACGACTGACTAGCAATAATCAGTGCTGCTTCATATAATTTGTCACTCCATAAATTCCAGCCTACGTTTCCGTTTGTATCTTCTTCGGGGTTCACTCCCATATCGCGTTGCTCTTCTTCATCGACATTTGTTTCTTCATCGTCGTTTTTTTCTGTTTGTATCCCTTTTATTGCGTCGTTTAAGAACCGGAGTCGCTCAACAGATGGCAGAGGCTTGTCATTTGGATTTGATCCAATACAGTTGCTGAGCGATACAACCAGAAGCGATTCGATTAAGTACTCGAGATCTGGTAGGTTTGAAATTTCAGTGGCTTTTCCGATGCATCGTTTATAAAATCGTCGTACTAAGCAATTGTCTTTTCCTTTCTGACTCTGCCACCGCGTAATCATTGCCGGGAGATGACATTTGTCTAAGCGAATATATGTTGCTGGCAATGAAGCCGATTTGTTCATAATCGCGTTGAAGCACGTTTGCAAATAATTGTTGAAGCTGGAGCACCTGCCGAATATCTCAGCTGTCGCAATCAATACTGACCAACCAAAGTCACTTACAACGATTGGCGAGATCGGTGCGTTTCCAGAGAGTATAAGGCGCAAAAAATGAGCGACAACCAGAGACCTCTGATCCGCTGAAACCATTTGGAAAGGAGGTGCATTACCTTCCTCTGTAATGAGTGCACACTGATACAGGGACATTTGTGGTTCGTGTAGGTTTTTGCGCTTCGTAGCATCAATGGTGAATATTGCGTTTGGATCGTGACGACAGCGGGCTACGTATAACTGCAACTGCTCGAGTCGCCAATAGACGCAGTTGAATTGTAGCAAACCGACGTGGTGTATGCACCCACCGAAATTACCGTGCTCAGCATTTTTTAATAAACTCAATGCAGAGTTTGCGAGCTTCAAATTAGATTTCTCTAATAGACGCGCCTCTTTCGCGTTTCGGACGACTTCGTCCCTCGGTAAGTTCGGCGGATTTTCGTCCCCAAATTTTTTCAAACCCGTGGCTTCCTGCCGTCTATAGGTCAACTGCCTTCGTTTCGTCCCAGTGTGAGCTTTTTGTTGGATTCCGTCAATGTGGCATTTAAAAATAACATCCGCATCTTTGGCTGGTTCCGTCAGCAAGTGGCCGCGAATTTTGGCTTTGCATTCGCCGCAAGAACCCTCGAAGCTTGCAAAATATTTTGCAATTGCGCTCCGGTAGATGTTATGATTTTTTGCAATAAACACGCAATCCAATTGATGCTGTATGCACATGGCTTCGGAAATAGCATCTGTCCATCCTTCTCGCAATTCAAAATAAATGCGCTTTCGGTACAGTTTTTCTTGAGGTTTCATGCTGTGCCATTTTTCTTGTGATATCACGAGCTGAAAATTCATCGAAGGATAATTATTATCTTTGCTCTGGACTGACAATTTGTGCGGTCGAATATGGAATTTTTTAAAGAGATAATCTCGGACGCCATTACGATTCTTGTTGACGATCGTATGTATATGTTTTGGCGTGATTCTCGACCCTTTATCTGCCATGCGTTCTGAAATCCTGACATAAACTTTATTTGAAGGTGGAAGCACGCGCCTTTGCTCAGTGAGAGTGCGACATTCGTCATCCGACAAAATTTGCTGTAACGTCATTTTGTCATACGCCGGTTTCGGCCGCATTTTTCCAGAATTTCCGAAACAAATATGCTTGTATTAAGGTTTTTTAAATAAATTATCTCGTGAAAAATTCAATAAGAACATGTAATATATAAGAACAGACAAAGTATTTTATTGGTGTGTTCCAATGGTACGCGCCTTTTGCGCTTATTACCAGTCCCATATTTTTCATTCCTTCCAGTACCCCACTCGTCACCTAACCCCCGTTGCGGCCACAGCCGACTTACGCTACACTATACCGCATTTGCCGACGGTTCGGGGAAACTGTGGAAAACCCGTACCGGTATAGACGGCCCTGTATTCTCTGATTCCTTGGCATACAGACCTTTTTTAATCAAGGTATGTACACCAAGGCCTCAGAAAAACGGCCTCCCGCTCACTCGTCGATGCGCCAGCCAGAGCATGGCTAAGCGGTCACCGCACCAAGTATTGACCCCGTCCGAGGCTGCTTGACATCAGTGATCGCCCAAGCCGCACCCCGACCGCCCAACCACGAGCGTCGGTAAGAACAGACAAAGTAAGAAATTAACAGAAAAAGTAATAACTTAACAGACAAAGTAATAAATTAACAGAAAAAGTAATAAATTAACAGAAAAAGTAATAAATTAACACAAAAAGTAATAAATTAACATTAAATCACCTCAGCAAATTGTACGTAAATCGCGAGTTTTTTCGTGAGGTCGTCATATTTAAACCAATGTTTACTTGTCAACGTATACGCGATATAGTGCTCTCCTTCCAGGCTGTAATCGACGACACCCATCAACATATATTTGTTTCCGCCGACCTCTATAACTTTTTTCAGCGTCGCCAATCGGTGAGCAATGAGATTTCTTTTTCCTGGGTAACCGGGATCAGTTACAACAGCAGTGTCGATCATGAGGTGTGAGCCATACGCTGTTAAGACCGTTATTTTTTTTTGCACTTGATGCAAGTCCTCTCTGATGTTGTACAATCATCGATTGCTTCTTGCATCAGATGCATACCTCCGCAAAGAATCATATCGACGTTAACATTTATTAATTGAAATGATCGGCCATTAACGTACCCACACGAACATTCTACCGGGTAGGAATAACTGGGTTCTTTTTCGAAAAGGGACTGGGCTAAATGTGCAGCATTGCATTCAGCAACTAGGCGCTTTATATTGTTGGTGTCAGTCGTAACAGTATTTCGGAAAATGTTGGTCGTTAGTAATATATTGGCTCTGCAAACATAAATCTCTTTTGTTATCATTTTTTTGTTACTGACATTCTGAGCAAGATTTACAATTGGACAGTCAGATGTTTGTAACTTTTCCCGATAGAATCTATTTGCCAGAAGCCCACTCAGAACGACTTGGAAAATGGAATCGAAAGCGCACGTTTGTGTTACACTCAAATTGTCTTCAATTATGCGCACCGGTTCGCATATGTTCCCGTTCAGAAGAACTGGAATTTGACCGGTCTTTGAATCTTGAATGCAGTCCCACTCGGGACAATCATCTAAACGCATTGGCTTAGCACGTTTTCGTTTCGGCGAGTCCTCGCTTTGACTGCCACGTTTGTTATTTTCATTCAGTCCTTTCCATTCTTCTTGAACATTCCGATCGTTTTCAGCATGAATATTGTCGTCCACTATAAAGGAAGTCCCGTCAGAAGCCGTTCCGCTGGGTGACTTCGATCTACTGGAGTTACATCGAAGCTTGTCTCTTCAGATGATAATCTTCGGTAGGAACCCTTCATTTCTATGATTTACCAAAGTATCTGATTTTTCGAAGCTTCCCTTCACTTTTTCTTTAAGGCGCTCCAGGTGCTACAATAAAAATATATCGACCCGCCCCGGAATCCCGCCTCTCAATTCACGTTCTGTAAAATCCGAAAACTCGAACTCGACGGCAGCAGAGGTAGCGGTTAACCGACCTTTACCGAATAGTGGCACCATGATCGCAGTCCATACTGGTACGTACGGGAGCAAGGACTTTCGCAGCATCTTCGCGAAATCTATATTGAAGTACGGATTGATGGTATCGCCGTCAGACGACTGACTAGCAATAATCAGTGCTGCTTCATTTAATTTGTCACTCCATAAATTCCAGCCTACGTTTCCGTCTGTATCTTCTTCGGGGTTCACTCCTATATCGCGTTGCTCTTCTTCATCGACATTTGTTTCTTCATCGTCGTTTTTTTCTGTCTGTATCCCGTTTATTGTGTCGTTTAAGAACCAGAGTCGCTCAACAGATGGCAAAGGCTTGTCATTTGGATTTGATCCAATACATTTGCTGAGCGATACAACCAGAAGCGATTCGATGAAGTACTCGAGATCTGGTAGGTTTGAAATTTCAGTGGCTTTTCCGATGCATCGTTTATAAAATCGTCGTACTAAGCAATTGTCTTTTCCTTTCTGACTCTGCCACCGCGTAATCATTGCCGAGAGATGACATATGTCTAAGCGAATAAATGTTGCTGGCAATGAAGCCGATTTGTTCATAATCGCGTTGAAGCACGTTTGCAAATAATTGTTGAAGCTGGAGCACCTGCCGAATATCTCAGCTATCGCAATCAATAATGACCCACCAAAGTCACTTACAACGATTGGCGGGATCGGTGCGTTTCCAGAGAGTATAAGGCGCAAAAAATGAGCGACAACCAGAGACCTCTGATCCGCTGAAACCATTTGGATAGTAGGTGCATTACCTTCCTCTGTAATGAGTGCACACTGATACAGGGACATTTGTGGTTCGTGTAGGTTTTTGCGCTTCGCAATACCGCCTGTGCCATCAATGGTGAATATTGCGTTTGGATCGTGACGACAGCGGGCTACGTATAACTGCAACTGCTCGGGTCGCCAATAGACGCAGTTTAATTGTAGCAAACCGACGTGGTGTATGCACCCACCGAAATTGCCGTGCTCAGCATTTTTTAATAAACTCAATGCAGAGTTTGCGAACTTCAAATTAGATTTCTCTAATAGACGCGCCTCGTTCGCGTTTCGGACGATTTCGTCCCTCGGTAAGTTCGGCGGATTTTCGTCCCCAAATTTTTTCAAACGCGTGGCTTCCTGCCGTGTATAGGTCAACTGCCTTCGTTTTGTCCCAGTGTGAGCTTTTTGTTGGATTCCGTCAATGTGGCATTTAAAAATGACATCCGCATCTTTGGCTGGTTCCGTCAGCAAGTGGCCGCGAATTTTGGCTTTGCATTCGCCGCAAGAACCCTCGAAGGTTGCAAAATATTTTGCAATTGCGCTCCGGTAGATGTTATGATTTTTTGCAATAAACACGCAAGCCAATTGATGCTGTATGCACATGGCTTCGGAAATAGCATCTGCCCATTCTTCTCGCAATTTAAAATAAATGCGCTTTCGGTACAGTTTTTCTTGAGGTTTCATGCTGTGCTATTTTTCTTGTGATATCACGAGCTGAAAATTCATCGAAATATAATTAGTATCTTTGCTTTGGACTGACAATTTGTGCGGTCGAATATGGAATTTTTTAAAGAGATAATCTCGGACGCCATTACGATTCTTGTTGACGATCGTATGTATATGTTTTGGCGTGATTCTCGATCCTTTATCTGCCATGCGTTCTGAAATCCTGACATAAACTTTATTTGAAGGTGGAAGCACGCGCCCTTGCTCAGTGAGAGTGCGACATTCGTCATCCGACAAAATTTGCTGTAACGTCATTTTGTCATACGCCGGTTTCGGCCCCATTTTTCCAGAATTTTCGAAACAAATATGCTTGTATTAAGGTTTTTTAAATAAATTATCTCGTGAAAAATTCCATAAGAACATGTAATATATAAGAACAGACAAAGTATTGTATTGGTGTGTTCCAATGGTACGCGCCTTCTGCGCTTATTACCAGTCCCATATTTTTCATTCCTTCCAGTACCTCCCTCGTCACCTAACCCCCGTTGCGGCCACAGCCGACTTACGCTACACTATACCGCATTTGCCGAGGGTACGGGGAAACTGTGGAAAACCCGTAGCGGTATAGACGGCCCTGTATTCTCTGATTCCTTGGCATACAGACCTTTTTTACTCAAGGTATGTACACCACGGTCTTTTTGTTTTAGGAAAATTACGATATCACTTTCGACTGATTAATGAAAAGATCTTTGGTTATTACATTTCTGAAGCCTCTCGATTAAAATAAATAAAATATTTCGAACATGGCTATTTAATGTATAAAATAATTCTTATTTTTCCCAAATACATTATAGTTTTATAATCAAATTGAAAAAAAATGAATAAAAAAAATTGGATAGCCGTTAGTTCTAGGTACTCTCTGGGTAGAATGCTATGGTATTTGTATTATTTGACGTATTCGAAAAGAGTTCCGGCTCCTAACTATTTTATCAGGATCTTAACTATGCTAGTGTCATCTGCTGATGGATAGGCGTTAGTTCTAGGTACTTTCTGGGTAGAATGCTATGGTATTTGTATTGTTTGATGTATACGAAAAGAGTTCTGGCTCCTAACTGTTGTCAAATAATTGTAAAAAAATTTTATCGGCATCTTAACTATGCAAGTGTGATCTGCTGATGGATAGGCGTTAGTTCTAGGTACTTTTTGGGTAGAATGCTATGGTATTTGTATTATTTGATGTTGTCGAAAAGAGTTCTGGCTCCTAGCTGTTGTCAAATAATTGTAAAAAAATTTTATCGGCATCTTAACTATACAAGTGTGATCTGCTGATGGATAGGCGTTAGTTCTAGGTACTTTCTGGGTAGGATACTATGGTATTTGTATTATTTGACGTATTCGAAAAGAATTCTGGCTCCTAACTATTATCAAATAATTGTAAAAAATGCTATGATATTTGCATCTGATCAGGCGTTTATTGTAGTTGGAGCAAGATTTCTACTCGGAAATCTGTAACGCTTACTTTTTGAGTGAACGATTTTTTTTTAATCTCACTTCCTCAATAGATGAATCTATCGAGTCGCATTTTTTTACGTCTGGAAGTTTGCTCAGTGTGTTACAGCTACTTTGATTCAATATTATACGGAGTTGGACGAGCAAGTTCTTGGCTCGCGATCGGTAGGACTCCCCCTGGAATCATCGACAGGTCGATTATTCGTGTTCCGTTACGAATGCTCGCTATGCGCACCCTCTCTCTCTCTCTCTCTCTCTCTCTCTCGCTCACTATTCCTCTTCACGTACACGTATTTATGTTCCCGCCGTTCTTGATCTCGGCCCTCTCTCCTCTCTCTCTCTCTCTCTCTCTTCCTATCTCCCATAGTTCCTACTTTTCCGGGTTCACGCGTCGTTACTTCGACTGGACGGATCGATAGATTATTCCCTCTTCTTGGATCTCCTCTACTCCTACATTACGCTCTCTCCCTCTCTTCCGATCTCAACGAGAAAATAAGAGAGAAGATCGCGTCGATCTATTCACCATCTTGATGTTACGGTCTTATGGATAGAAGCACTGCGGAAGCGATGAAGGTTTTTGTCGGTCTTCCCCCTGCAACTCGGCCCATCGTCTAACCTCTGTGTACCACCACCAACCGTTTCTCCTTAAACCTTACTGCAAATATATATATATATATAGATAT
This sequence comes from Ophion ventricosus, assembly GCA_963932345.1. Taxonomy (NCBI): domain Eukaryota; kingdom Metazoa; phylum Arthropoda; class Insecta; order Hymenoptera; family Ichneumonidae; genus Ophion; species Ophion ventricosus. Next base: position 3,177 of record CAWVQM010000298.1, on the reverse strand, counting down.
ATATACGATGATATTCATAGCACTGGTCGACAAAGCTGTACTTCTTACAATCTTTTCGCTCTACCGTGAGTACAAGTACACACGGTGATAGAGTTAGCAATTCGCGGCCAACCTGAAGCAGCGCCACGGGATCTTAAGAGGGGCGAGGGGAGTGTTGGTTAAGTCAAGAAGGACTATCGGATTCGTATTTTATCGTCTCAACGTGGTCTCGTTTTCTATGTACGATATAAATTTCTGTTTGACGATCTCCCCCGCAGATTGCAAACGAGACGCCGAGAGTATGGCATGGATAAGGATCGTTGAACCAATTCGCACAACACTATTCCTCGTGGTAAAATCCGTACACGAGACCGATAAGGCCGTTAAAAAAATACGAAATCCAATGACAATTAATTACGATTGATTGTTGAAAAAAGTAAAGTCAGCGTAGATTTCGGATATAAAATTTGTTTGATTTCAAACGGAGAAGGTTAAGTTGGTCTGTTTATGACTTTTCTCATTTTGCCAACTTAAATTAACGCGGAACTCGTTTTTCAATGAATTTATTTTTCGAAGAAATATGAAGTTATAGTTATTACCCGTGACTTCCACCGCGTGAAATTTTCAAGTCAATCCGACTAAAAGAAATATGTTTTTCTGTACATCATTTTCCATCACCTTGCAATACTTTGAGAGTTTAATTTTTGGAAATACTTAATGTGCATGTTTCATTATTTCCGTTGTAGAGTGTTTACGCCAAGTTTCAAGTAAAACCGTCTAAAAAAATATTGTTTTCTGCACAAAAGTTTTCACCCCCTTGCAACATCTTAAGGGCTAAATTTTTGAAAACATAGGAATACGCGTTGCATTAATTGTATTGTAGATGTGCGATTTTTCAAGTCGATCCTACCAACAAAAAAAAATGTGTTTTTCAACACAAACTTTTCTACCCCCTTGCAACCCCTTGAGGGTTGAATTTTTGGGAAATGCTGAAATACGTGTTTCATTAATTTATTGTAAAGTATTTATGCAAACTTTCAAGTAAATTCGAAAAAAAAAAAAAAAATAATTCCCATACAAACTTCTACAGCCCATTTCACTGCCTAGGATAGAATTCCAAAAAAATCCTTTCTTACTGAACCTCTGCACCCTCTAAGAAACATATGTACTAAATTTCATGTTTATATCTTCAGTAATTTAGGCTGTGCGTTGTCTGTCACTCAGTCAGGCAGTCAGTCAGTCAGTCAGTCAATCATTCAGTCAATGTCAGTCAGTCAGTCAATCAGTCAGTCAGTCAGTCAATCAGTCAGTCAGTCACCGAACAGTTTTACACAAATAAATTTATATTAGATAAATAACGTTATAGAAATAAATTTTTCTTACATCATCTAGAAAGTTCAAAGCATGGTTCGTAATTTTTTACACCACTTCGGACGGACAGTTTGGTCACAATACTTTTTTTTCTGAAAACTGACTGGGTAGAATCGACCCAGTGATTGACCACCGTGATTGAATTTGGAAGCGTGACCACCAAGGGTCAAATAGATCCTATTTAAATTAACCATTGTTTTTTTGCTGTGTAGATAATTATCTCGAGATGCGAAAAAAAACATATCTTATTCACTAATTTGGTCCACAAATTCCCAGTACAGCACGCAGGGAAATCCATCACTGTTCTCTGTAGAGAGAAAGAGAGGGAGCGAGAGAGAGAGAGAGAGAGAGAAAGAGGGCGATCAGTAATAATTCTAACGGAAGTGATAACCCCGGATTGCTGTCCTAAAGACGCCCGAGGACGGATCTAAGTATCGATCATTGTAAATCCGAATCTCCTTTGGGCGTAGATTCCAGCTCATCCCGTCGATATCGACCTCGTGGATAATTAATTATCGTTATCTGGCGTTAAGCGCGCACGCGCTTCATAGAGCGCGCGGCACTCTTTGGCGGTCCCGACAGATCGTGCGCGCATTTTTCTTTCTCTTCCTGCCTTCCCCCTGCCAACGATACAAGTATTTAATTTATCCATTCAGGTGCGTGCAACAAGCTTTCTCGAATGTTTCCTTGGCGCAGAAGAGAGTAAAAGGGTGATAGAAAGGCGCCGTGGGGGGGGGGGGGGGGGGCGTGAGGGAAAGGGAAGGTTGGAGTTCGAAAGCCAAGAAGCGCTTTCGAGAAACCAGCGTTGAAGAACGACGACTGTACGAAGGACCAGTTAGAGATTGATGAAAGAAACTCGCAAACACATGGCTACGTACATTTGTTTCTCTAATAATGTACCGACGCGTCGGTACTGCTTGGAGTTGTATACCCGTGTACAGTCACCCTCAGAGAGTAGGACAATTTGTTATAAAGTAGGAGGAAGATGGGGCACGGTGTGTCACTTTTTTTTTCGATCGAATTTTTACTCTTACCAAAGTAGTCTAGAAAAACGAAAAAGGTCATAACCGTTTTTATAGACCTTTGGACGTACAATAAAGCTACAATATTCTTTGCAAAAAGATTAAAGATCCTAGAATAATGGGTGCGAAAAACAATTTGTGGATTGGCTCATTGTGCCCCACGGGTGGGGTACAACGCGAAAAAATGTCGGATTTTCCAAGCTACAAAACTACGAGAAATCGCATGTGCTTGAACAGTTGGGAGTCGACACATTATGCCACCTTTTAATGATTAATAATCATTAAAAAGATTATTAATCAGTATGAAAGCCGCTATCTTGCTTTGGAGGTTTTTTTTTAAATAAAAATTGACAAAATAGCGGTGGTTTGAAAAAAAGAATCGAATTTAGCCTATTTTTTCGACAGTTTTTTGTTCAAAAAAAATATGAAGATTAAAAAAAAAAGCTTCCGTAGCAAGATAAAGAATGGCGTGAAGAATGTTGTGTCAACAGGATAGCTCGAAAACTCTTCCTTTGAGTGTGTACACCATTTTGAAAAACGACATTTCGAGAAATACACTTTGAAATTTACGAGTGTGGAAACGGCTGCTCGAATCACTTTCTCTGAAAAAGTCTATAGCGACCGAAATTATTCGAATTTCGGGCCAAAAATTGAGCGCGTGAAAAATTTGCAAATGTCGATGGTTCGTGTTTGAAATTCTGCCAAAAATCGAAAAATCATCGGAACACCATGCATGGAACGGCATTTTGAAGAGAAAACGATAACGAAGAGAATGCGCGCAAAGCGAAGTTTCAAATCGAAACAA